>WBMZ01001215.1:0-22319 GCA_013400975.1 Atrichornis clamosus | reverse complement strand
TAGTAGACTCCCATGATGACATCTGCATTATTTGTTTGCCCCTTGATGCTTATCCAGAGGCTCTCAACTGTGCCACTGCCAGCTGTGAGCTCCATGCATTCTAACCTTCCTAGTACACACAGTGCCACCCCTCCACCTCTTCTGCCCTGCCTATCCCTCCTGAAGAGCCTGTACCCATCCAACAGGACCCTCCAGTCACAGGACTCATCCCTCCAGATTTCACTTCTAGCAATGATGTCAAATACCTGGGACTGGGAGAAAGTCTTGAGCTCCTTTTGTTTGTTCCTCATGCTGTGTGCATTAATGCAGAAACATTTCAGGTGTGATTCATTGGAGCCAACACCTCCTAAAACTGATTGAGGGATCCCCTTAATGCTCTCTTTCGCAAGTTCTGGAACACCACCCTATTGCTCATCACTGGTGAGCCTGATTTGGTCCCTTTCTCCCTTTCAAGGCAATTTAAAGCTCTGTCAATGAGCCCCGCTAGCTCCTATGCTAGAACTCTTTTACCCATCTGAGATAAGTGCATCCTGTCAGGTGTCAGTAGACCACATGTTGAGTAGATCTTCCCATGGTCAACAAACCCCAAATTTTTCTGCTGACACCAACCTCGGAGCCATGCATTGACCTAGTGCATATGCCTATACCTATTGATGGTATTCCATGTTTTTGGAAGAATCGAGGAAATCACAACTTTTTTCCTGAACCCTCTACCAATCCTCCCAGGGTCCTGAAATCTCTTCTGACTGCCCTTCGAATTCCATTTGTTATTTTGTTGCTGCCAGCTTGAACAACCAATAGTGGAGAGTAGTTGGAGGGCTTATTAGGTTGGAGAGTTTTCCAGAAATGCCCCTTATCCGTATCCCTGGGAGACAGCAGACTTCCCTGTGAGGTGGGTCCAGTCTGCACGGCTGGCCTTCTGTTACCCTCAGAAAGGAGTCTCCTACTACAACTACCTTTCTTTCCCTCTTAACAGAGGAGGTGTTGATGCGAGGTACAGGTGGTGTTGTTTTGGGAGGCCCTTTTATCCCATAAGGACCTTCACCCACCTCATTGGTTTTCTGGCCTTCTACTTCCGGAGTCTCATACCTGTTGTAGAAGGTACCAGCCCTACCTTCTTCCTGGTATGCTCAGTCACCTGCTTCCAGACTTCATCTTTATCAGAGCCGTGGCTAGCAGTTGTTTGACTAATTACAGTCAGGTTCTGAGTCCATCTGCTTCTCCACTACAATGGAGGTTTGAGACTCCTGAGGGCCTTGAGATTCCAGTGTCTCTGAAAATAATCAGTCTATCTGTTGCTCATTCACTCGAATTCTACATGGCCTGTTCACTTTCTGTAGCTTCACCTGGTGACACAGCTTCTCAACCACAGCACACCTTCTGCAAAAGAACAATTTGTCAGCCTCGGCCCCATGACGAGGCATCAGGCACTCCTGGCAGCCACGTACCATCAGCAGGGCTGGGAGGCTGGAGGCCTCTGGCATGGCTGGTTCAGTGACTCTGGCAGCTACTGGGGATTGATCTTTATTGTGTGTCAGCACCATAACTGAGGAACCTTAACATAGTGTGCTAAAAGACTGGGGTTAAAAGGATCTCTGTTTGCTCTTCCTGTCGAGCTACTGGGTCTCCTGGCTGACTCTACTGGCTGCTCTCAGATGGCCAGGGCCCAGCCCTTGCTCCTTGATCTGCCTGCGTGGACTGTCTGTGAACGGCCATGTCATGACCTCACTGCCCTGCCACTCACTTGATCACTGTGCTTCCAGTTGCTTTTTCCCCCTGGAGCTGTTTAAATCTCCCTCAATTGCTCCTGGAACCGTCCCCTCCTTGCCTGGTTGGCTGCCAAGATCTTCAAGGTCCTGATGAGGCTCAATGATGAACTCAGGAACTAGCATGTACAGCTCAGTCTCACCCCTGGACTTTCATTAAGTCATGGCTGTGTAAGCCTGGCCAACTAAGTTCTTTTCCACAAAACTTTCCACCTACCCAACTTATGTTTGACAGTGTTTTGGTCACTCCTGAGCTTTTACAGGAAGCCAAGGTATGAAGTCCCAAGCAGGAATGAATTAAGGTTGAATCAATTTGGTTATTAATACACAGATAACACATAAGAAACATCTTCTAAATTTCTGCAATTAATAGGTTGCTGCAAAATCATAAAAACCCTCACTTTTCATCATTTCACCAAGCTGCAAACTGCATCAGTTGCAAAGAGATGCATCCTGATGAGATGGAAGGGTTGAATCTCTTGAAAGAAAGACAAACTGGAGGGAACCTGATATGCTACCTTTCTAGTAGCTGCCTAGGTGCCAAGCTTCAGTGTATTGCTGCTTGGAGGAGCAACACTCTCCCAGTATTGGGAGAGACTCTCTTCCCTTGAGATAATTGTGTTGCTGGGCCAGGTGGTCCTCTGGCTCTTTCATACTTTTGGCATGCCAAACCCTCAACAGGACTTCCGTCCTTAGCTGGTCCTTGCCAGATTCTAAGCCTGTCTCTCTCTCTTTCTTAGCCTTTCATGCCCTAGCAGCCATGGCATAGATCTTGGGTGGCATGAAAATAATCACACTGATCATCTCAGAATTTGGTGACTTCCTCTTTTAAAGTCAGAAACTTCCTTTACTTTTCTTTCTTATTTGTTTCTTTGCTTGTTTGTTTCTTTTGTTTGCTGGAGTAGTCAGCACTGCCACAGCAGGGCAAAAAAAATTAGGAGTGGAAATTATGATTTTTAACCCACAGAAAAAATGAAGGCGTTCACAGCAACTACTGTACACATTCACCTACTTTAAGGATGGCCATCTACTTTAAATCTAGCCAATTTCTGAAAATGAGTTTTCATGTTTCCTCTTTTCCCTTTTACTGATGGTGATTCAACCTATTTAGGAAGAAATATAGTACTTCCATTTATGATCAGTACAATTTTTACAAAAGTGAAAAGGCAGAGTAAAGAGGCAGACTTCTTGAAAGGCAGCCTGGTAGTTTGCAACTATTATAGTTTAGGAAATACATTGTCTTTGTAGCTAGCACAAGATAGGAAACATTCAGCAAAAGCTTTTCTGGAATTTTTTTTGTGATAATTTTTTTTAAAACTTTCTTGAATTTAGATAACTCAATTAAAAATAGAGTTGATCATAATATCTCTGTTTTTCTATAAGCTAAAACTGGCATGCAAATTGTGGATCTTGGAAAACATACTTCATTGCTGTATACAGATTAATTAAAATCTAAATAATATTCCAATAAAATAGCCACAATACTCTATATGATCATTAATAATTGAAGAGTTTGTAAGTCATTAAAATATAATGCATTCATTATTTTCCTCAGGTTGACTAGTGCATTACATGATGTGATGTATTTATAATTCATATTCCTCTTTGTTGTACTTCTTTTGGCCATAATAACAAAAATAGGCTACTTGTCCTTTTTGTCAGATGTAAGATACTGACATCAAACAAGTACCACAGTTGTCCCTTAATTAAGTGTGATAATCAGTCTAATGTAGTGTCCTTTCGTCATTCATTTATCATCACTTTTACTGCTCACAGTATAATTTTTAATGATAATTGCCAGCTATAATGCTCCTAAACTATATACATGTGTAAACACTTCCTAGCAAGAGAGTTCAACATTTCTTACAACTTATTTTAAAAATACATTATTGAGTGCATAGGTAACAAATGCCTAAAATAATGTGAATTTATCTCTCGCCAGGTAAACTGTGCATTTTGTGGGTCCTGCCCTTTAATAGCTTCAGTAATCAGAACAATATAGAGAAGGCAAATATGAATGACAAGATAAGTTCCACACCCCCAAAAGAGAGAAATTTTGAGCTCTCCTCTCATTGTTTTACAACATACAAATTTTTTAAAAGGGTGTGTGTAAACCGGAAAATCTTTTGGCACCACATTTTTCACTCCTGTGCATTGAGGTCTCTTGACAAATACAATATCACGTAAACGAAATTAGAATGATGTTTCCCCTACTACATTATGCGAATTTGGAATAATCTTATTGTAAAGTGTACAACATGCTCGACACCTCAAGAGGGTGCGCTTATAATGAGGGTGGGGATAAATATATCAAGAATTGTGTTAATTAGAGGATTATAGTGCAGTTCTTGTAACAAAAAGCTGGAATATGGATAAACTCTATATGAGACTGTTCTAAAGAGAGCCTTATTATTAAAGATGCAGGTGCCATTTCTTGTGGTGAAAACAAAAGTATTTATTTTGAGCAGATCACCAGTGCAGCAGGATTAAATGAAATTGGGTCATTATATGTAAATTGAAATCTAACTGCAAGAGTAGAGCACTTACACATGAATTCATAAACCCCAGACCAAATGAATTGGTTAGAGATCAGCAGCCATATGAATTTCTCAGTAAATGTCTCTCACCCCATTGACACTTTTTTCAGTACTCCATATGCTAGATTGCAAACTACAGATTTAGCCCTTTTGCCCAAAGGCATCCGAACCTGTGAAAAGCCTAGCTGAAGCAGTGTCTATTGTTCATTGGCAACTTGTCAATTTACTTCCAGGCAAAATAACTCATAAACATGATAAGTAAGGCAGATAAAACAAGAATTCTTTCACACTTTGTGACTTTACTGCAAAAATGCCTTGTTTCTCATAAATGTGTGAAATCTCCCCTCAGAATTGTGACTGTGCATTGAACTTTAAAACTGTGTGAAAACCACGCATGCATCTCACGATCTCTGTCTATAATAAGATGAATGTTAAATATTAAAGATGCATTAAAAGTGATAAAATGAAAGATATTCAAAGGTTCAACAACATTCTCATATCACTAACTAATAATAATATCACTAGCTGAGTTAATAAAAGTTCATTTTAGGGAAAAAATACAAAAGACAAATGTTTGAATACCAGTCTCTAAACTGACATTCGTGGATTTCTGTAATGTTTATTATATAAATCTTTCCACTTCTGGAAGCATATCAAACTCCTTTACTTCGTAGACTGTGGCGAAGAACATTAAATAGAAATCAATGACTTACCAATTTAAAATATGTTCTTACAAATAGCTTCCTAGTGCTCAATAACAATGATGATATTTTTCACAGAAGATACTTGATTAGTTTTTTATACATTGTGATACAGACAATTTTGCAATCACACACTCAGAGTTTAGTTGACTGCACATTCACACACACAAATTATTCACAAGGAAAACTTTGGAACAAGTTGTCAAGAAGCAGCTATAGAAATGATGTTATTGCACATGCCATTAGGCTGAGACCATGTTTATAGTGCTAAAAATATTACTATTTTTTCTCAAAGACAACAGGCAGTTTCTCTTCTCTCTTTGTTAATTTTGTTATTTTTTCTACACATGTGCTAAGTTTGTAATTCCATGGGAACATAGATGGTCTTTCCTGTGTGCAGGTGTATTTCCTCCAGCACACTCTAGTTTTGACCTCTGATGTGGTGCTTCTTCAACACATGCAATAGGTGCCGTGAAATATTAGGACTGAAAATTGAAAAGTAATGCTTAATTTTGTAGTAGATTGCTGTTGGGTCATTGGTGCATCTAGCCAGGTGCATTTTGGCATGTCACCTTGCTGAGGAGATCCAGAGCCCCCAAAACCTCGAGCAAGTCTTAATGGGTCAAGCCTAGAAAGATTGTTCTCCTCCAGTGGCTGATGGCATGGCCCATCTCTACTCCAAAACTTATGGTGGCCGCTGTTAATTAGCTCAGCTATGAAATGGAGCCGTGGGGAAATGGTTACTTTCCAAATTTGATTGCTTTTAGAAAGCTGTGGTGGTCTTTGGAGAAGGGGAAGAAAGTTAGAGCAGAGTGTATTTGCAGAGTTACGGGCTGTTTTGAAATGGTGGTTAATGAGAAAGAGGAGCAGGTGCTTACAGGTGCAATAAATCCTTAATGCCATGAATGGGTTCACAGAGGTGACACTATAAACATCGCACAGGTAGGAAAGGGACCTGTGGTCCCCTTTGAGCAGGGCTCGTCACAAACTGTCGTTATCCTTTGCTGGCACAAGATAGGCTAATTCTCACGTTACAGAGAGCCAATAACAAATACAGGAAATGCTTTCCAGGCTCTCCCAGGTACCAAAAGCCCCTCTTGTCTTATCTCCAGCTGGTGTAAATCCTCCGGACCCTTTGAAGCCAGCGCAGTTCTGAGACATTACTAAGCCGAGCATACATGTCCATGTTTCCGGTGGCTTTGGAGGTTATGCAGTGAAGTGCATGATGCGGTGCAGTGAGGGTTGTACAGTAGAGATAGTAGAGAAATAACTACAGCACCATTCCACCATGTGTTTGGTGTTTTGTGCTTCTCTCACAGGCATCCTTGCATAAACTATTGTAAATAAGAAAGCAAATCTGATACAATTTTATGAGTTCTACACATTACAGGTAAGTCTCTCCCAACACTCTTAAAACTACCCTATCTTATAGATGTGGTAGAATTGAGAATCTGAATAAAACCTTCAACAACTGAAAAACTGGGAATTTAGCATTTGCTTCTCTCCAGTGCATGAAAAAAATTAGAAATATGACCTTCAATGAACCTGTAGTTTGCCATTACTCCAGGTAAAACTTGATGGAATTAGCGTAGAGCAGCCATTGCCTAACACCTCAAGGTTGTACTCTGGTTTGGTATTTGAATCAGGGACCAAGTCTAATTCCACAATGTTTTCTATGTCCTTATTTTCTACTAAGATATGATTTTATGTTAAATGTAAAAATAAAATTTGCGTCCTCATGGCTCCTTTTTTTTGTAAAATATTTTTTATACAACACATGGCAGATTAAAAGGGCTTAGCTGTGTTGATTAACTATCCAAATGTTTAATCAATATGGCAATAGCTAGATGTAGTCTAGCTGTGAAAGACCTTGGAGGAGTCCCACTTGCCTTATTCCCCACCCCCAAGTGAGACATCAGTGAATGACTACATGGTCCATGCATATCAATGCAGAGGGGCTTAGACAAATACAGCACTAATGGAAAATTGTGGGTCACCTTGTCAAAATATGTTAAATGCCCCTTAAGTTGTTTTTTTTTTTATTAAGGAAAAAAATTACAGTAAAGTGACCTTGCAATATCATACTGCCTTTTGGAAAGCAAATACTATTCAGTCTGCAACCTGCTCATTGATGCATGGGTCAAAAATCCATTCCAACCAAATTATAAAAGACACATCCTCATGTGTTGATACAACCCATGGTAACTGCCTGACAAAGTGTTAAACAATTGTACTCTTTAGTACAGAACACGTTTGCTGACACTTATTTGGAAAATATATGTAGGGGCCTCTGAGTGATTCATAAGCAAGGGTTGCGCATGCCAGGGTGTGCTGGATGTTAATGCATCGCAAAGTCAGGGAAAGTTCATCTTGTGACCACGGCTCCTGGACTCGCTCCAAGAATATGCCATTTGCAGAGATGGCATTAACTGCAAGAGGGCTGTTGTGGGATTTGGATTCCTGCCCTTGTATTTATCTACTCACAATGTCATTAACACCCACATTGATCCCGAACTGCTGCTAGTGCCAATGTTGTTGTGTTTGCTGGTGTCACAAAACACAAACCAGAGAAAACAGTTCTGATAAAAATAAGAACTTTGCAGCTTTGCATTGTTATAAATGAGACATAGGAGCCCTCCATACCTGCTAGTAATGTGCTATAATGGTTTTGCTTGGCTATTATTTAGAAGCACTATCTTTGTTTTGGCTGGCAAAATTAGTATTAAGATGACTGTAACATGATTTGTAGTGGGATTGTCACAAATCTGTCAATATCTTTCTGGCCTTGGTGCGCTGCTGAAGACAAAGCTGTAGGTTAAGATTGGCAACAAGGACAAAACACCATTAATTAGTTAAGTATTGCCTTCATCATGAGACTTGTTTTGAAAGGGAAAAAGAACTACACAGAGTAGTATGATATTTGCTTTAATTTCTGATGTATTATACAGTTACTTGGATCTCCAATTTAGTGGCACTAATTGCATGTATACATAAATAAATAGGTTGATATCTGTGCATATACGTAATGGGCATGTATAAAATATACATGTTGCATATTTTTTCTTAATATTCATGTGCAAGCATGGATATAATATTTGCAAACAACCTGTTATTCTATAGTCAGAATTGCATCAAATACATTTAGAAATATTGCAAGACGTACTTGTTTTGTGGTTTCACCACCACAAATTGGAGTATCTAAAACAACACCTAGCAAAAATATTGCTGCAGCTGTTATAGTACCTTTCTGGTCTAGCTTGGTGTGGCTCACAGAAGACCAAAGTGAAATGGCTGCAAGAGGGCTACACAGCAGATCAGTGGAAGAGAAACAAAGTTCCATTTAGTGTTATCTCAATCCAAAGTACAGTGGTGCTTACAAGTAGAAGTGAGTGCTCTCCTGCGTCAGCTTTAAACACTGGGAAACACTTATCTATGAAAGTTTTATGAGTAATAATTAAACAGTCAATTGAGTCTTCAAAGAACCTGAGCCACAGGTAATATTAGAAGACACTAAAACACCTATCTATTCATGTAAGCCATATTATCACTTTAAATAACTCAATTTGTAAGGAATGGAGGGAGACCATGAGAAGTTTATTTACAACCTTGATGAAAATTCTTAAAAGCATGCAAAATCCTACCTCCATGTTAACTTTAAGAGAAGGGTGAAGTATTTACTTTGGATAGGTCTGAAGTCCAGCAGTTCCCAAATGTCTAACTTTTAAGCATCAAAAAGAATATTACACATTTGTTTTCCCTTCTTGTTTGATGTTTTCCTACCTCCTTTAGTCTTGGAACGTTCTTGCTAGTCCAAAGAATAATTTTGACCTGGATAGTGATTCCAGTTTCTATTTTTGAAGTGAGAATGTGTCTTGATACAATTCTGTGTTTTTAGACTTACTGATGAGGTTTAATGTCTGTGAACAATTCTGATTTCTCAAAAAAATCAGTGGTGTTTTTGCAATGTATCTGAGTGGCATTTCATCTCAACTTGCCAGCTACACCTGCTGACCTTTCTGGAGTCCTCATGAGCTCAGCAAATGCATTTAGCTTTCTCTGAGGAAAAATGGAAAAATTTTATGAGCTCATCCTGTTCGAAGAGATCAGGGTCTGACTTTGCTGAATGCTTGCACAGTACAGATTGGCTACTGACAGAAGACAAAAATCTGTAAACTCAAATGCAAAGGCGACAAACTTGAATGTTGTCCTCTCAGTGATATCTAAAAGTTGCTATTTTACGTGTATAGAAATCCTCACTCTTCTTCTCTTTACATAGAGTCCTTGACACTTTGAGGTTAAATGTTTCCTTGTAGATGAAATGGAAGATTCTCCTGTGCTCTAGTTATCATGCCAGCAGTAGCAATATTCACAGTGGTGGGTGCTCCCATGTTGGAGACCAAGCAAATAAAAGTTTTACTTGGAAATAATCCAGTTTATGGATATTTGACTGGTGAAAAAAATGAAAGAAGACTTGAATCTCTTCTATATAGGCTGTGTTTCCAAGGAAAAGAAAAATTGTTCTTCTTTCAAGTATTGTGATTACATTGAGTCTGTCACCCAAGCCCAAACCCAACTGCCTTGCCAGAGGCATACTCATCCTCTGTTTGCAGTTTTGCTGACTTCCTTGCAGACTCTCATGCTGGTCTGGCACATAGCAGGAAAGTGTAAAATCCATCACTGATTTATAAAATGCTCATACATTTGAGATTTTTTGTTTTCTTGCTTTTATTTGTTTCCCAGTGACTGAGGCCCTCCAGGGTACAGAACTTTAAGAAACTATCACACAGAGGTGTAAAAATAGCATTTAAAATATTGTGCGAACTGTAACCATATCCTGTATTGCATTGTTACTTATAGGACTATTATACACACAAAAAAATGTTTGTAATTGCTACGAGAGAGATGTATTCACTTTTTTTTACTGAAAGAAGACAAGGGTTATTGTCTGTCTTACTTAACATGCATTAGTAAAAAAAAGTTGCATTTTTTATGCCATTACTGAATGTAAGAAAACCATATAAATGGAGTAAATTTCAAACAAATATCTTTGATAGGTTATTCACAAATGTTCAGGCCCTAGTTAGTCTTGTATTCCGGCTGTCTCTTGCCTACAGCACTGAATAAGCAGCTAGAGGATTCACAAACAATTTAAAGACATACAAACCTATTAATACACAGGAGGACATGATAAAGCCCCTGGTTCCCCACCATTGAAGCAGGGGTTTGTTCAGAGTGTGACAAATTATAGACTCTGGATAGCTGATTACATGGAAGTTTTGCTTCACTCAAGTAGACATGGTACTGGAAAAGCTGTGAAAAACTGTGAAATTCATCTGTTCGCTGTGTCATGCTTCCATAGTGAAATACTGCCAACATCTTGTGTGATCTCCACTGTAAGCCACCACTGTTCTGTTGAGCAGAAGTTCCCATCTGTGGGTTCTATCTTTCTCAGAGTCTTTGAGTAAGTCGGGGGGGGCAAAAAGATAGCAAGGTGAGATGTCACGACTGGGCTGGAAGGTATCCATGAATATTGAATTGAGTGTAACTGGATGAACAAGGAGTGATCACCTGAGTTAATTGGGACACCATATTATATTAAAAATGCTATCCACCTTCCTTCTGGTCCAAAGGGAATGATGCATCAACTTTTCAAGTGTTGCACAAGTACACAGTGCCTATGCTTACCTTCCCGTGGGATTTTACACAAAAAAGAAATATATGGCCTATAGTAGACTTGGAAAATAACCTTTAAAAATCAAAGGACATCAACAGTTCTCGTTTTCTGATATTTGACTTGACTGCAGTTACAATTTTTTTAGTGTCTTTGGTGAGATAGTCTTTCACAAGACTGCCACAAGTCCTTCTCAAACAGAGCTGACCCCAGAATATTCCAGTGTTTGTATTCAGCTTCATGTGGATGTGAATGTGATAAACAGTGTTGGTGGTTTATCATCACACATTGCCCTCACTGTGAGTGGAATGTCAATCATACTTGGCAATCATTCTTCAAAATCTGGTCCTACTTGGTTTCAGCCTGACACCAATTTGCTTTTCAGATGTGAACTACCATTTCAGCGCTGTTCCTGTTGCAGGAAAAAACTTTGTTCCCTCTTGGCAGGATTTATCTGGTTTTCCTTTTGATATTTCAGAAATAGTGCCCGTGAGGACTGGCTTTTTATTCTAACATTTACTTCTCCCTTGTACACCTCTGACATGTATGCAATAATTTTTTTTGCTGTTTTGAACTCTCCTGGTCACATGTAAACATTAAAGTGACATTAGGTGATTTTATAAGGACTTCTATAGTCTCTTCAAATTTCTTTGTTCTTAAAAATATGCCAAAGAGTGATAACAACCTTGTGTGGTATATTTCAGTTACTTTCTAGGCTTGATTAAGTCACAACCATAAAGGATTATTCTGATATTTTGTCACTTCTGAATGGCTGTTCTAGCACAGACCGAAATGTTAAAATTTAGAGAAATATCAGAAAAAATCCATGAAATTTTTTGAATCTCAAAAAATCCATGCTATAGCTTTTGATCAGAAAGTGTTTGTGATACCCTTACATGTGAATTCTTAGGGGAAGATGCAGGCCCTTTTAATTAAATTAATC
Organism: Atrichornis clamosus; assembly: GCA_013400975.1. Taxonomy (NCBI): domain Eukaryota; kingdom Metazoa; phylum Chordata; class Aves; order Passeriformes; family Menuridae; genus Atrichornis; species Atrichornis clamosus. Next base: position 10,701 of record WBMZ01001215.1, on the reverse strand, counting down.
AGGTGACATTGCATAGAATCAACAAATATCAACAGGTCATTTTGATATGGGGAGATAGCTAGTATTCCTACTGACAAGAAGAGATATAAATAGAAGTACTCATAGCTGTAATTTTTCCCCTCACAATCAGGACAAACCAGTAATGGAGGACACGCATCAGCTGCATTAGGGGAAAAAGACGAATTGTAACTCCAATGTACAGCATATGACTATTGAATCACACATCAACCACAATAGATCTGAGAAGAATGTCACATATCACTGGACAATCAATGTAACTTCTCCAAACAAGAGATTAAAGGCAGAGAAAACTTCACCAGAGTGCAGAGGAACATGGATGCAAAGCTTAGTTTAACACTTGTTTTCTAATCATGCTGTGCAGAAATATTTTGATTTTGTTTAACAGAATGAAAATCAATATCAGCAGAAGTGATGACAACACTAAGCAAACAGAACACAAGCCAGGTGACATATATGCGAAAAGGTTAATTGTCCACAGACATACTGAGATTACTAGAAAGATAATATTTAGTCACAATTGCCCCATAGGCTGCATAATAATGCTTATTTTCTATTCTAAAAAGCCATAATATTGACAAAAGTACCACTGATTTTGATGTGGGCTATTCAAATGCATCAAGGAAAGCTCTTAATTTTTAAGCAAGAATTGAAATTGTGCTTGTTGGGCAACATTTTTAATCATTAATGTATTTAACTATGTACTGTGGTAGTTTTGGTGTTCATATTTTAATCAATGATGTTATAATTGTATATTGACCCAAACTATGCAAACCATTTTGAGGTACAATTTTATTTCATATTTAGGCCGGTTTCTGCCACGCAGCTGAAGTAGTAACTTGCCATGGAAATAGTTCCATATACTTCAAAAAAGTAAGTCCTGAACTTTAGATAGTAGAAGAAAATTCTAAATATCTCTACATTTAGAAAGTTGTCCAGCCAGGGAGAGAGGTAATTTTCATTTTAATTTCTGTTTTCCTGTGCATGTGTACAATAAGCATTTTATTTGACAGGTACTTTTTCATTTATGGTATCTGATCTTTTCCACAAAATATTCCATTCATTAAATACTCCACAAAATTCATGCTTTATTTAAAAACTTTTAAAATATAAACCCCCAAAACAACAACTAAAACACCACACAGGAGAAAAGAAAGAAAGAAACAAAAACAAGCAATGAGCCCAAGAGAAATAAAGTCTTGATTTCCTGTGGCACAATTCCATAGTCCAATTGTATGTGATCACTGTTTTCTCAAACCCTGTTGTCAGCTATAAGTGATACTGTTTGTAACTCACTGAGGTGAAATATTTATTCAGAAAAATAATTTGGGCCACTGCTGTAGAAAATGGATGTTATATTCTTTACATAGAAAAAAAGCATGGGATATGATTTCCCACATAAGGCATGATCTTCTGCAATATATCAAATATTTTTTTCTCCTGTATGCACAAACAGACTCTCCTTTGTTATACTACAAGAAGGTGCATAACTCCAAAAGAAATGGAGTTAGATGAAAACACTACTGATTAAAATAAATGTGCTCATAAAGGAGACAAGAGACTAAACTACTGCAGCCCCAGAACAGCAGTAACTTACATACCAACAAGTTATTTTCAAGTTTGATAGAGGAAGTAATCGGCTATCAAGAAGAGGTAATTGCCTGAGCCACCTAGTCTTTACATCTCATACATGCTGTCACCTTGGTAAGAAAGAAATACACCACTATCAATTCATGAGAAAAAAAATTGAAACATTCCTTTAAAGGCTGCTTCTGTCAGCTGTTTGAGAGAACATATACACAGCTTGGAACATATCTAATCTCTACTCTTTTCTTATCACTGAAGAGTATCCTAGCACACCACAAAATTCATAACCTAAGCAGCTTCGGGCTATATTAGAAAGGATTCATTTTAGATTGGAACATAAATTTTAATCTGAGATTTACCTGTGGCTGTCACAGGTGAAAGCGGGTTAGTGACAAAATGCTTCAAGAATAAATGAAGGAACTATTAAGTAAAAGAGACAAAATTATCTGAGTTTTATACCAATATGGACAGCTTAGAGAGTTAGACGAATATGCACAGACACACAGCTGCTTTTGTATTACCATTACACAAATATTCATTTGACTGTAATGTTCTTGACCCAGGGGTGACAGAAAAAGAATTTTGAGCACTTGCATGGATGATTTTTTTTTGTTGAAGCAATGTGCAAGGTGTTAAGTAATTATGTACTTTTGCCTGTACATATGTATTTTACTGCATTTTGCCATGTAACCCAGACAGAAACATAGAAGTAAAACAGAGAGAAAAAAGAGTTTATCTTTTCATGAGAAGGTAAATCCTTTATTTAAAGCCATGTACTAAAAAGGCATCAAATGCTAATTAAGAAAACTCACAAGTGATGGTGAACTATTAATATTGTCTGAAATAACAAAGGGGCTAGCTGTCTGCAGAAATAGTTATTTTCTGCGAAGTAAAAAAAAATTTGCTTCTTAGTAGGCAGTATTGTCCACTTTTTCTGTTGGCATTATTTTACCTTAAGGATTAAAAAGAATTTTTTTAACTGGAACAACACTTTTCTCTCTCTTTCTGTTCAGCAAAAGAAGCCAGTCTAAATTCCCTCTACTCTATCTCTTCAACTTCTTTTTAAATGAAGCTCCCTTATGCAGCCTGTAGCATTATCTGTTTGAGGTCAAATAGCTAAAAATGAGTAGGAATTAAAGAACATTCCCCAACTTATGCCATTCTGATTGATGATCTGGGATGTTCATATTTATGAACCTGGTAGGATTGCTTGATCAAGACAGTAAGCATTGCAAAAATAGAGCCAGAAGTTGAATTTTCCTAAATTAAAGACTATTAGACATATGGGAAGATTTTGTTTCTCTATACAATGCTTATGATCTCTTCCAACAATGAAAAGTGGAAAGGTTTTAAGATATTTTTTGGCAGCAGTATGTCAAAAATATAAACTACTGTCATGCACATCATGCAAGAAAAACCATGTCCTTTGACAGAAACAATATACTTTGATTTTTCTGTTGGTTATGATTTTGTATTCCAGTGGTATTTTGAATTCCATATAAATCACTGTGGTTATTAAAGAAAAAAAACAACTTCCCTTAACCACAGCAAAAGTCATGAATGAGATCTATCAGTGTAGTTGACAAACAATCTTTCGGCTTCCCTGCCTGCCTGCCTGCGCATATTGACTTGTGGTTGGCAAGGTCTGAAGCTTAATCTGGAGTTTGAAAAGCTCCTGCTGTACCCCAGCATGGTTCTAATTCTAGAGCACAGATATCATCTGGACAGGATCTAACCATGCAATTACTACAAAGTAAAGAAATAAAGATTTAAATAAAAACAGAATAGCTCAAAACAGAGTAGGTTTGACATATTCCATTCAAAAATTTCAATGCCTGTTCATGAGTTTTGTGTACTTTATCAACAGTAATTCCTAATGCAGGAATAACACTCCTTATAATGGATTGCTGCATGCAAGACAGAAATACATCATCAACACCTGTCCCTAGTGCAGTAATAAAATGTTGTAGGTTTCAGAAATAAAAACTTCATAGTAAAATATGGTCTGTATGCAAATAATAGGATTACTTTTTGAATTGAAACAAAGATAGAAACTGTTTTCTGAGGCGGAAAACTGGAAGATTAAAATTAAATCATGGCTTCTATTCCTCAATTGGAAGAAAATAAGGTATTACAAATATCATTTGATTTTATTAGTGCATGACAGTAAATGAAAAATGGGACTGTTCACCCTGGGAACAAAACAGGTGAAATTTATTAGGAGTGAACCATCTCACTTTGTTGTACAACAATCTTGAGACCAAAACTAGAACTGAGCCACCAGGACAGTCTTAGGTTGGTTTGAAGAAAGAAATCAGACTGTATAGACTTCCCTGATAAAATAAAATGTCAGTGGTGAGGTCTTCCTATCTCCTCCTGCCTTTGGTGAATTCTTTCCTGACCATTATAACTTTTTTGATGTTATTTTTCATCAACTACATCTCATATCTCCCAAGAAGAATATCTTCTATGCCTAACTTTTTGTCACAGATCATTTAATAACACAAAAAACATATGCTTTCATGGCATCAGGTTGTTTAAAAAGTAACCATTTATTGCAGAAGGATGTGAAAGTTTCACATCTAGCAATAGCTCGTGCTCAGAAACTTATGATGTCCAATAATAGATCTGTTTCCATTCTTGTCAGCAGCTTTCAGAAGGCAGCTTTCCTAACTGCAGTGAGTGTTGGAAACTCACAGAAGTGTGAGAGGGCAGACATATTTTTTGAGCCACATTCTCAGAGACAGAGGAGAATTGAAAAAACTGAAGAAATACAAGTGCTTTACCTTACACTTTAACTGTTTCCTACATTTGTTTACACTTTTCATAACAGTTCCTAGAAAAATGCATGAGATGTAATTAAATAATTTTCTAAGAGTTGTGGCTCCTTTTGAAAGAACTGATCTTTCTAAACATCAGAGTACATGTTAGATATTCCATGGAAGTTAGAATAAGAGCCTTTTCCACAAGCAGAAAAGTCAGAACAAGGGATACAAATCAACTCAAATAGGTGACAGTGGGATTCACAAACCAGTTTTACTTTTGTTGCTTGTCTCATTGTTTAAAATATGACACGTGCTTATAAAATATGCATGTGTGTGTGTGTGTGTGTGTATTTTTCTGGGACTCTGTCTTCTATTTCTCAGCATCAGTATTTCCTCTTGATTCACAGTTGAATCTTTCAATTCAGGTGAATTGAATCTTTTTCACTTCTGGGTTGCTCTTTCCTCTGTTTGCAGCTAAATTGAGTTTCCTTTGTCGATAAGGTGAATTCTCAAGGACAGGAGCTCAAGAGAAGCTGAAAGGGGCAAGGTCTAGGCTGGCATCATGCTTGTATGAAAAGGTATGCACTGTTGGGACTGGTATGAGCTGACACAAATGTGAGTTATTGTATTCCTCCTCCTCCTCGTAGGGCACCTGCAATGGGAACCTCTCTTCCTCTGTCTTTACACATACAAGGCTTGGGTGATTTGTTCATCCCCTGCTCACCAACGCTGAGACTTGCTGCCACACTGGCATTCTCATGATGATCCATAGACTTAAAGAGGCACAAATATATGATTCTGCTCTTCTGCCCCTTTCATGTATTTTATCAGTAGGAAAGCAAAAGAAAAATGAAGATGGTGCTTTATGATGTCAGTTATCAGTCATTTATTTTTGAGTACTGACTGACTAGTCACTAAATTACAGGCTAAAATGTCCTCTCGTACAGTCATGCACTGATTTGACTGTTTTACTTTGGCTGTTGAAGGCCATAGCATTTGAAAACACTTGAGCAGTGTATACCTAATTCAACAATTTCAGTCTTTATCAAGATTTTACTTAAAAAATAACAGGAAGTGTCATGAAGGAACTCGAGAGAGAGTAAACATCTGGTTATAACTCTGCAAATGTGCTCCAAAGGGGCATTTTAAAATGTGAGTCCAGTGCACAACACTCCAATTTTACATCCGTTTTAAGCAAATTTAGTCACATGTAGTGGATAACTGCACACCAATTCCAATAATTTACCTAGATCCTAGTTCACCTGAAAATATTTTATCCCTAGCTTTCCTTAAGTTAAAACAATGTTAACTGAGCTAAAGATGACTATAAACACTACTAGCCCCTATTTATGAATCCTATATCATAAATATCTAATCGAAAATATTAGCAGTGGAAGGGGGAAAAAAAGTCAATAAAAATAAAAAAGAAAAGTGTGCATTATAAAAAACACTCTAATGAGCTGGAACACCTTCAGTTAAATGTATATATAACATACATCATATATAAAATCTATTAATCCAATTTAGTAACATTCAATGCATTTATGCTAAGAAACTGTTAAAAAGCACTAAATGGAATTTACCGAGATGAATAAAAAGCACAATTACCAACTAGACTTTCTAGATTCCAGTTAGTAAATGAGGCTGTGAAATTGCTTAGTGTTAAAAGAGTATTAATGGCTATGTTAGTGCTTGACTAATATTTTATAGTTCAGGCTGTTACTACATTGGATGCCATCGCATATCTTCCTGTAAAGTCATTGACTTATACTTGGAATATATTTTTTCTTTACTATATTTTTAAGAGTTTGTTGCATTTTGGAAGTTTCTAATCCTGAAGCTTCTGTCAACTGAAGCTAGCCATGCTACCTGCTCCTTGCAGACAGGTTGGTGGTAAAATAGTGTTGGGGGTGAACCTTTGTTTCAATGGTGGTGAAAAATGCTGTCTTTTGGCAAATGGTGCAAACAACAGCTAACTCAAAGAAAATCACACTAGGGTACAGCACATTCAATACTGTAAGCATGTGTTTTGTTGTGTCAGTGATGAGAAGTGGTGTGAACTGTGAGTCAAATCTTAGCTTGAGGAACTGTGAAACATAATTTTTCCACACTAATTCTGGTCTCCCTCCAGGCCTGAGACTGCAAAGATGCCTTTGGGCATCAGCAAAGGCAAGGGACTGATTCCCAGCTCCATGCTAGAGGACCTGGCCTGACTAGTGCTACCTCTCCTTCAAATTTGCAAATAATTCATTTGATCTCTTGCAATTTTCAATTTCTGTTAGAAAAAACAATATTATGGAAACAGCTTTTACTAGCCATCTATATTGGTCATAAATAACCATGTTTTGGCACTTTTATTTGGAAAATATATAAAGATTGTCAGTGTTTTATGGTGGAAGCAAGACTTTTTTTTTAGTACTTGAATGCAGTAGGCTTGCTTTAGGACTTTCATTTATTGCAACCTTTTAAAATACTTTAAAAAACATATCTTTTGGAAAAATATATTAGAAAAAAGAAATAAAGCATCCAAAAGTCCTACTGTACTCAAAATTGCTTTGAATATTTGAGTGAAAGAATGTGGAACTCTATATGGGCAAGGTCTTTATGTGTGAATTTAAATAATAAATAGAGAACATGTAAGAGTAAAAATAATAACAAACATTTCAACCTTAGTGACAGTAACAAATAAGCAAAAATAAAGTTTTCCTGAATGAGGATGATAAAGTTCTATGAAGTTATACCATATTCAGTGAAATCTGAATTCTGTATCACCTCAGCCTTTCACATCATGCTGTTGAGGAAAGCCCATTATTGTGCTTGGGAAAGTGCTTTGGATGCAGCAGACCCATCATGTTACAGACTTAGGTCCCAAATCCAAGCTTTTATACATCTACACACAATCAAATTTGTCATGTTAAAAACTAAGTTACAAATTCTTTTATCAATTAGCTTTGGCCTAATGCAATAAAATTCTACATAATCTTCCCTGTTGAGTACTAGGTGCAAATCCAACTGAGGAGCACAGCAAACCAGTCAGAAAACCAGACTGAGGGTGGTTTTAGCCACATGACAGTCTCTGAACAGAATCTGGAGGAAAAGCAAAATCCACTGTAATGTACTGAGTCATCGTTGTTAACAGCAGCATAACTCTTCTGTAACAGCAGTAACATTGGTCTCAACTGGGGAAACACGGCAGGAGGTTCATGGAGTGCTCTTCCAGCATGCTGGGGAAATGATCCCTGGTGAACGCCCAAATGCATCTTGAAACATCAGAAGTGCTGGTACTCAGCTCATGTGAAGCATGAGTTACAAATATATTACAAAGATGTATGCGCTTAAAGCTGCTGTTATATGAAGCATGTCATCTGTATAGCCCAGAGGAGAAGAATTAAATTGTGCAATCCTAGTTAGAAGCTGAACAGATGCCCTAACACTCTTGCTGAATGGGGTAAAATGGCATAGCAAGCAGTGGCTAAGGAAACAAGCTTGGGCCTTTCCTGGGCCATTTCTACTGCCAGAATAACATACAAATGGTGATGGATAAACCTAATACTGGAGGGAAATCTGGAGCTCCATCTTCCCACTTCTAAGGATTCTCATAGATCTAAAACCTTCACGGCTTGAGCTGACAGAGGCTCCTGGGTGGAAGAAGTGCTCTTTCATTTGTCCCATGAAATTCTATGCAGGTTCTGCTGTCATATAAATGGCTGATAATTGGCATTTTCTTGCACTCCTGTTCCCCAGGAAATTACAGCTGTCTACCAACCCTGCCAAAGGCAAGTAGGGTGGAGAGAGGTGTGGTGGCAGCTGCAGGCAGCATAACTGCCTGTGACGGTGTAGGAGCAACCATACCACTTGTGTGGGGTGCAAACCCTCTTGGGACTGGGGCTGCAAAAGGGCTCATATGAGGTTCTTCAGTGCCACTGACAAGCTCAGTGGATGGTCACATTTTCTCTTCCTTTTCTTTAAAGGGCAGCATTCACCAGCTGATGACTGTAGCAAAACTTCCGGAGTAACAAAGACACTAGTTGAGATGTAAAAGAAAGAAAGATTTTTGCAATATTGAAGAGAAGTTCCGAGTCTGGGGTTAGGCATGGGATGTTTGTTGTTTTCTTTGGAGGTTTTTTTTTACACCTAAAATAATACAACTTTCCCTGATTTTTCTCTTGAAGGAGACACTTATGTGACAATGTGATTAAAAAAAAAAAATAATTAGAAGCACTGTCTAGGTGAAAGCTGAGCAGTTGGAACTTAAGCAATATCCTTCTTACTACTGTCCATAAAACTTCATAGTGTGTCGTGCCTATGAGGGGAAAAAACACATAATTGAATTACTTCAGCATAGATTTCAAAAAGTTTCTCCTTCATCAGTAGGTAGATGCACTGTATACCTACAAGTCCAAATTAAGTTACATGGGCAGCAAGGTGTCTGATGGCTCAATTGGAGTTGAAGCCGGCCAGAACTGTTGGGACAATAAATGGGTTTTTAAAATACATTAATGGCAAAAGATAGTGCAGGATGAGGATGGTCACCTCACAAACAGGGACATAGGCAAGGTGGAGATGTTTAGTACTTGCTTTGCCTCTGTCTTCAATACTGATACTGGGCTAAGGGTGTCCCAGTGCTCTGAGCTGGAGAAACATGGCTGTGAGAACGATAGGCTCACAGTTAAACTTGAAATTGTAAGGGATGAGCTGCTCCAGCTGGATCCCTATAAGTCTATGATTCTTGATGGGAATCACTGACAATCCTCAAAGAGCTAGCTGATGTCCTTGTGAGACCTCTCTCAATGATTTTTGAATGAATGTTGTGCCAATCCTCAAAATGGGCAAGAAGGATGACCCTGGAAACTTCAGGCCTCTCAGTCTCACTTCAGCCTGTTAAAGTTATGAAGGCAGTTCTGGGAGGTATTGAAAAACAACTGAAGGACAGACAATGCAGTCACTGGTCACAGCCAGCACAGCTTCATGAGAGGACACCTTATCAAACCTGATTTCCTTTTACGACAAAGTAACCCACTGTGATGGTTATAACTGGAGTAGAGTTAATTTTCTTCACAGTTGCTGGTATGGGCCTGTATTTTGGATCTGTTCTGAACACAAAGTTAATAATATAGAGGTCTTTTTTATTGCTGAGCAGGGCTTATACAGAGCCAAGGCCTTTTCTGCTGTTCATAGTGCCATGGTGATGAGGAAGTTGGATGTACACGGGAGATTGTGGGAAGACACAGGCGGGACAGGTGGCACAAACTGACCAAAGGGATATTCCAGAATGTACGACATCATGCTCAGTATATAAAATGAAGGAAAGAAGAAAGAAGGGGAGAGAACATTTGGAGTGATGGTGTTTGTCTTCCCAAGTAACCATTATGCCTGATGAGGCCCTACTCTCCTGGAGATGGCTGAACACCTGCCTGCACATGGGAAGAGGTGAATTAGTTGGATTATTTTGCTTTTCACATGTGCATGACTTTTACTTTCCTTATTAAACTGTCTTTATCTCAACCCACAGGTTTTCCAACTTCTACCCTTCCAAAGTCTCCCCAATCCCACTGATGGGGGAACAAAAGAGTGTCTGCATGGGGCTTGGTTACTGGCTGGGGTGAAACCATGACACGCACTAGTTGATAAAAGGAAGACAGTTGATCTAATCATTTCGGATTTCAGTAAAGATTTTGATTCTGCCTCTCACAGTATCCTTCAGGACAAAATGTCCAGCATAGAGCTGAATAAACACTTCACTCGATGAGTGAGCAACTGAACAAAGGATTAAAGGAGAAAAGAGTTACATCAGACTGGTGACCTGTTACTAGAGGGGTTCCACAGGGCTCCATCTCATACTCTGTGCTCTTCAACATCTTTATTGACAACTTGGATGCAGGAGGGATCCTGGAAGGGATACCAAGTGAGTTTTCAACTGGGAGCAACTGTTGTTTCCCTTGAAGGCAGAGAGATTTTGCAGAGACTCCTTGGCAAATTAGAGTGCTGAGCAATCACCAACAATACAAAGTGCAACAAGGGAAAGTGCTGGATTCTGTACCTGGGATGATTCAACACTGGATGTATGGACAGACTGGGGAATGAGATGCTGGAAAGCAGCGCTGTGGAAAGGGACCTGAGGGTCCAGGTCAAAGGAAAGTTGAATATGAGTCAAGAGTGCCCAGCCTTGCCAGCTTGGCAAGGGAGGGGTTGTCCTGATGTGCTCTGCCCTGGCGCAATCTCGCCTTGAATATTGTGTCTAATTTTGAGCAGTGCAATATAGGAAAGTGTCGTGGTTTTGCTAGACCTGGTTTTTTGGTAAGGGAGGTGGGCTGCAGGTGTGGCTTCTGTG
>WBMZ01001214.1:17837-69354 GCA_013400975.1 Atrichornis clamosus | reverse complement strand
GACTCGCTGGCGGCGGCCGGGGCAGCGCGGCGGCGGCCGCATGATGAGGGAGCGGAGCGGCACCTCCGGCGGCGCTGGCGGCGGCTCGGGCGGCCCCGCCATGGAGAGGCGGCCGCAGCGCCAGCCCGACTACATGTCCGTGTGCCTCTTCGCAGAGGAGCCCTACCAGAAGCTGGCCATGGAGACGCTGGAGGAGCTCGACTGGTGCCTGGATCAGCTGGAGACCATCCAAACCTACCGCTCCGTCAGCGAGATGGCATCCAACAAGGTGAGCACCATGCGGGACCGGGATGCGGAGTGGGGATGTGGGACGAGGATGGGGAGCAGCGCGGGGCGGGATGCGGGCCGGGGATGCGGAGCGGTGAGGCGAGACAGGGATGCGGAGGGGCGCGGGAGACGGCAGCCTGATGCCCGACCCATCTTCGCGTCTGTCCAGGACAGCAACTCCAGGTTAGTTGCGGTGAAGGAGGTGCGGGTTCCCCCGCAGAGACACGTCCGGGAAAAACTCGCGGCGGGTGGCGTGAAGAGCNAGCAACTCCAGGTTAGTTGCGGTGAAGGAGGTGCGGGTTCCCCCGCAGAGACACGTCCGGGAAAAACTCGCGGCGGGTGGCGTGAAGAGCGCGATCCGGGATGGTGTGGGGAGGGCGATCCGGACTGGCGTGGGGAGAGCGATCGTTGCCGCGGGCTCATTTCTGAAAATTAAAGAGGTTTCAATTAGCGCCGGTCCCTTGGAGCCGATATGACCAGGAACACTGTGCAAACGCCCGCATTTACCAAATCATCACGCCAGAAGTCAATTAACTTTATTGTTGTCTGTCTGTAATAACGGCGAACTGTAAACATTGTGGTCCGGTGTTTTATGGCTGTTTTGGCTTTCGGTAACGTTTTAATTTGGTTTTTAATGCGCTGGGCTGGCTCGGCACCGCTTGGCAGCACATGGTGAGGGTGCGAAGGCAGGGATGGTGCCCAGGGAATGAGCTCCGGGGGCTCTTCGGAGCTTTTCATGTGGGCGAAAGGCGAGTAGTGAGTTTCTGTGCAAAGAATAAAGTGCTAAAGTAAAGCAAGAAAAGTTCGTTGTGATTAAAGCCAGGGAAGCAGGAGAAGAGCAGAGTCCCAGGAGGATCCTGAGGAGCAGCGGAGAGGCAGGAGAGCGAAACGCGAGTTCTGAGCGCCTGTGTGCAACTTTTGGGAGTCGGTGCTGTTCCAGCCCCGCTCCCGCTGGAGCCGGGTTCCCCGCTCCGAGCCCAGCTTGGCTCCAGCATCTCCCCGAGCCCGCCCGTCCCTTGCGGGGCGGCTGCTGCGGGCGGGCGGCGCTCCCTGCCCCGGGGCCCGGCCGCCTCCCCGCTCGCTGCCCGCGGCTGCAGCGGAGCCGGCACAGCTCCGGGACAGCCTGGCAGCTCCCAGCCCGTGCCTGCTTCTTCCAGGGCTCCACGACAGCCGTCACAGTCACAAATTCCCAGCCTAATCCCACTCCAGCTGCGGGATACGGGCAGTGCCCGTCTCATCCGTGTCTTTGCCCAGTTGCTATGGTTTTAAACCCAGTTCTGCACCAACCCGATGCTGTTATTATTTGGGTTTTTCCTAAATGGAAATTGTTGAAATCAGAAATGCCGAATCAGAAACTGAATTTATGGAAAAAAGTTGAGCAAAGAAATCCCGTCTTGTTTCAGCTTCCTCTTCTGGTCGTGATTACCACGACGTGCAGGGGCAAAGGAAGCAGTAAAAGTTTTATAGACCGAGCTTTCAAGAAAGCAATATTATTTTTTTGTTTGAGTTTGTGTTGAGGGAACCCTGGATGAAAGATGAAAAGGGTTCAGGCTGCACCTCCAATGTGAGCACTGACGCCCTTCGTTTTGAGGTTACTTTTTTTTCTGCCAAGTGGCAAATCTTCACTCGTGAAGGTGAAACTACATTGCTTAGTGTAGCAATTAAAAGTTGCGACCTCTCTGTGTGCAGATGGCTTGCAGCTGGGTCGAGCAAAAGCTTCCTGAAACTTTGTTCTTTCATAACCCGTTTCTGAAATGTCTGCACTTTTTTGGTCAACTTCCAGTTTCACAGTTTTCATCTGTGAAAGAGCAGCATAAAATGGCCTCACACCTCGCTTTGCTTTCCTCTGCAGCAATAAATATTGACACAAATCGTAGCGTGGTTTGGCTTGGGAGGGACCTTAAATTTCATCTAGTTCCAACACCCGAAGGTTTGGGGGGGTTGTGGCTTTCGGGGTTTAGTGGCAGACGTGCAGTCTGCAGAGCAGTCTGACAGTGCAAAGAGCTGTTGGGTTGCAACCCTGCATCTTCAGGAGGAGGCTGCAGCAGCCCTTCCTCGGGCAGGTCTTTTCCCCGCGCCAAGGATCCCGCTCCACTGCCAGCTTCGCTCCAAGGCATTTCAATTTGTCACCGGTAAATAGCAAAACAGTCAGATGTTTTGAAAACAGGATGCTTGGGCTCCGCATTATTAAAGAAAAACGGAAAGAGAAACACTATAGATAGGAAGAAAGCAAATAGACTCGGCATGCTCCCAAGTGCGGGAGCAGTATAAACACTGACCTATCTTCCTGACCTCCGCTCTCGCCAGTTCCTGGCCCCGCGCCACCCAAGCCAAACTACGTCATTTGAGACTGATAGTAGGCATGGCACAGCTGTTGCAAGTGTGACTCGAATTTCCTGTCTCCTTCCTGACAGACGTAGTTTAGAAAATCCAGAGTTGCAACAACAGCAGAGAGAGAGAGAGAGAGAGGGAGGGAGGATCTCGGCATCCGTGTGCGCAGGGGATTCTCAGAAGTCCTGCAGCAAAAAGGAGGCAGCCGCGGGGGGAAGCGCCATGCGGGACGGCAGCCTGGCTTTAAGCTGATGGGTTTCGGAAAGCAGCGGTTAAAACATGTGCGTATTCTTCTTTAAGCTGTGAGTTAATGACAGGAGGAGCGAGGAAACGAGCAGCGAATCTTACAGCGAGCTGAGGGTTGTGCTGACATCAGTGAGGCGAGGGAGCGCTCGCACAGCGGGACCCCGCAGTGCCACGGGCAGGGATCCGACGGAAAGCTGGCAAAGAGGGAATTCTGTCCCCCGGAGAGTTGCCAGTGGTGGCGAGTCCTGATGCAGTGCTTGCTCTGCAAACCAGCCCGAGCTCTTGCTGCTCCAGCTGCAGAACCGACCGTGCACAGCACCCTTATCTTTCTGATTTAGAGACAAAAAATTACATGCAAAAATACCTGGCTGCAGCTGACATGAAGGGAATTTATTTTCCTAACGTTACAGTCATCTTTTGCTGGGAGCTGATATGGCCCTGCGGCTCTGCAGTGGAACAGAACGACCTGTGAGACGCTCTGCAGGCACTCAGAGCTGCCTGAGGAAGCAGACCACACTTATTTACATTATTGTAACATATATATTCTTCTTTTCCTGCATTTGCCACCATGTCCTGCTTCCAGCTCAGGCAACTGCTGTGCTTTAGAAGGGTTTGTGAGTCAAGATGCTGATGATAAAGAAGGGGGTGTTTTGGCTCTTGGTGGCCCCCCTGTAAGGTTGTGTTTGGCATTAGGCAGCTGTCCATAGCCTTTCTTGTCCTGCAGATGGGACCTGCTCCATTCCCTAACATAGCATTTGGGATCTAGGGGAGGATGTGCTCAGTGCAACCCCCGGATCATAAGAAGGAGCAAGTCTTTCCCGGCTGAAATGCTGGTCTGGCCAGCCCCACGTTTTTCTGGGGCCAAAAGATCATAAAATGGAGGGATGGAGAAAATGTTTTGTTTCTTGAGAGCTGCCTGTCCGTGCAAGATGCAGCCCAAATGGAGATACCTGCATGGACCTAAGCAGCATCTTTGCTTCTCCTTAAATTAGACCAGGCTTATTTAGAGCTTTCTACATCGAGTGCAGATAATGTAATTTGTGGTCTATGGGGATATTGTAAGTTTAAATAGAAGTGGTGTCCTCAGAGTGCCTGCTGTGTGCTCTCATGACTTTGAAAACCCTCTTGTCTGTACCCAAACTGTTCCCGGGGGGGGTCCCTTCCCTGCCTACGCTGCAGAGCAGATCCTTAAACTCTCTTATTGCAACTCTTGAAGATGTTTCTGTTATTCCCAAGTGCTGGACAGCACAACTCAAACCTTGGCACCCAGGGCCGTGTCCGGCCAGCAGCTGGGGACAGCAGCCCCGCGGGGCTCCTGCACCCAGGGCCGTGTCCGGCCAGCAGCTGGGGACAGCAGCCCCGCGGGGCTCCGCACTCCTATCCTGCTTGCTTTTGAGCCAAAAAGCCTCTAAGATAAACAGCACCGATTTCGTTTTGCTTGTGTTTCAAAGGGCATTTCGGTCAGAAAAGCGGAGCAAGGCCGCACCTCGCTTTCAGGAGAGAGTGGCTAAATAAACATCTGGCCATTAATGTAAACTGCTGCGCTCCGTGCTGGAGGTCGCGGGCGGCGCGGGGCCAAGTGCCAGCGGTGGATGTGCCGGGCTGCACAACCTCCCCTCGTCCCCCTCCCTCCTGCCAGCCCCGCAGCCCCCAACCTCGTCCCCTCGCTACGTGATGTTTCCCTTAAGTGGTGCCGAGCTGTTTAGTCTTCCCCTTGCTTTTCGCTGTAACTTCCTTTGTTTAATAAGCTTTAAAATAGCCGAGCGCCGCACAAAGAGAGGTTTGTTCGCTGGTGCGGCAGCCGGCGAAACAAAGAGACTTCCACGTCTCCTGTTTTTACAAGCCGGGGATGAATCACTGAGCTCCGCACGCCGGTATTCCCCTCGCCCGGGGACTCGCGTTCGGGAAGCGGGGATTGGAGGCGCTGGGAGAGCTGTGGAGCAGCCCCTGGCAGCGCTCCCCGCAGAGCTGGTCCCTGCAGAGCCCCAACCACGTCGTGTGGCTTTGACGTCGGTCCTTAACCATTTCGTGCATGTCCAGCTGCCGGCTGCCGAGCAGGACACCGCGCCATCGGCATGCTCGAGGAGGTAGGAGCTGTTTCTGTCTGAGCTTGGGAATATTCCCTCCAGCTTTGTGTTGCCTGGTGGGGTTTATTGGTGCTGAGGATGTCCTTGTCCTAGAGGACAGGGCACTGCGTTTCTACAGCGCTGCTGTGGAGTGGGGTTTGCAACAGAGGCACTCGGAGCGGTGAGCGTGAGGTTCCAGGGAAGGCTGCTGGATGAGGAGGGAGCAGCTTTGGATGCTGTGAAACCCCTCAAAGCTCCTCATGGATGTGCGGGGTTTGGGGAGCTCAGTCCGAGGCAGCTCCTGTGTTCTCATCACCATCATAAATGGACTTTTGGGGTGGCTGTCTCTGCATCCATCCCATTCCTCCTCCCTTGCTTGTTGTGCTCTGAAGTAAATCATTCTGATTGTGTCAAATACGCCCTAAAAGCAGGGTGGAATAGTGGGGGCGTTTAACAATCTAATATTTTGTTCTTGTGAGCCCTCTGGGCTGTCAGTGTCCAGAAATCTTAGTGAAACTGATTCAAATATTAAAAGAAATGAAATATTGGAAAGCTGCAGTGTTGGCTGTGGGAAGTGTGGGTGCAGGATTAGGAGCCAGCGTCACCATTTGAGACACCCTCCCAGAGCAAAGGGATTTGGAGTGGTGGATGCTATCTCATCTTCTGGACTCTTGTGGGAAATGTGTGGGAAAAGCCCACACAGGGGGGATCCCATGGCCACACACCTCTGCTGGTGCAGAGATCAAGGCTTTGGGGGTAGATTTTGGTTCAGGTCCATCTTCCCAGGAGCCTTTGTGGGGAGCTGTCATCCCTCCTCCAGGACACAACGGTGTCCAGCACCTTCTAGCATGTCCTTTGCACAATTCTGTTTTTACTGGGACGCGATGAGTTTTAAAAGTTCTGCATTCTCAGACTTTTACGTTATAACACAGTAGGGTGGGGCTTAAATAAATAATAGCTCAAAGGCAGGTTCAAAATGAATCATGATCTGAGGGCAGGACTGGAGGGTGACTAAAGGTTGGGAGCAGGGACTTCTCCGGAGTGAGGCGAGGATACTGGTGACATGTGACATCCCAGAGGAGCAGCATCACTTGGGATGAAGCTGAGCTGAGAAGGATTTCAGGAGCAGTCCTAATCCTCACCTTTGACTGATTCTGTGGACCAGGCCGCTTTCCACAGGCTCCAAACTCCTCGCGTTTTTCCCCATTTGTGTTCAGCTGCTGATCCAAATACTTGTACTAAGTGAAACTTAATTGAAAGGTGTTGTGTTATCAAAGGCAGGACTTGTTGTGGAGATGTACTGGGTGGAAGATTCACCATCAGAGCTCTTAGAGGGAGAGATTCCTCTGATTAAACCTGGCTTAAAGCAAACAAACCAGAAGTGCCTCACCTTGCTGCAGGTTTAGCACAGCTGGGCCAACGCTGCAGAAAAATGATTCTGCTGAGCATTTGCCTATCTCTACGTGAGAAGGATTTTTCATTTAAATCCATCTACATTAATTAGTGCCTTCTGTATGGTTTTGATGCTTCCATTAGGCTCATTTTCATTTTGGCAGGACCAACTGCCACGTTTTTTGGGGGGATGCTGGACTGTAGAGTTACACTGACTTCTTCCCAGAACTTACACTGCCCTCTTCCCGGGACTCACTCTTTATCCTGTGTTTTCTGAAGCAAACAGACTTCTGTCGATTAAAAGTTGCCAGAATTTTTTTTCGTCACGGGCATCTCGGAAAAGTCATCTCAGGGCACAAAGTTATTTGAATTTTCCAAAGCCTGTTCTCCTACTCAGGTAAAACCCCAGCTGGATTTGCCTAAATGATGACTGCAGAGCTTGATTCAAATTTAAATTAAATTTAAATTGCTGCTTCATACGATTAACAAAATCCCATGTTTAATTGCATTGCTCTCTTGTTAAGTGACAAACGCTCTTCCCTCTTTGTTAGCTGTTGGTTTGGGGTTTTTTTTTTTCTTCTCGAGAGCACAATCCAGGTTATTCCACCCAAATGCCCAGCATCTCTTGGGTCCACAGAGGAGCGGGGATGGCTCTGCCTGCTCGCTGTGAGAAGCTGGGGAGGCTCTTGGCTTTGTGGGCTCTCCTTACGCAGTCGTTTGGCTTCCTCTGGCACTCGGCACTGTGGTTTGCATGGGTGTGACTGACACCAGATTTTGGTCTGAGATCTGCAGCCTCCTGCAGCACTATCTGCTCTCCAGGCCACAGATGTTGTCAGCTGCATCGGGTCTTTCTTTAATCAACTTCATGGCAACAAACAGGCTGCTGTAGGTTTTCATTTTGCTGGTGCTTCCTAGCCCTCAGCACAGGCTGGTTCTCATCATCTCTCTCCTTCCTGAGACTCCTTTTAGCAGTTGACACCTCCAACATTTTTCCACCTGGTAAAACTCTAAAAAATGACTTCGCAGAACAAGTGTTTTTGCTTGTTTCTGCTTTTATTTACTCGCCTCTCCTTCGAGGGAAGAATAAAAGCAGTGCTGGAGTGAGAAAGTGGTATGAACACTCCCCATGCTGCCGTGGGAAAGGTGGCACTGATTTTGGGAGTTATCCCTTGCCTGGGATGTGCCGTTTGCGTGGTTCTTCCTCCCAGCAGTGCAATTTATGTTGTAAAATGCACCTTTCAGTGGTGGAGAGAGAGGAAATCCATACAAAATCCAACCAGATGACCTGTAGACTCCAGATACAGCCACGTGTATTAATTGGGTAGAAGAGACCTGAAGATATAGAGGAGGATTTTAGATGAAGCTGAAGCTAACCTGAATTTCCTCCAAAGGAGGGCCCAGAGACTGGCTCAACATTTCTGCCATGGTTTTTCCACTCAAGGAGACACACAGTATGTGCTTTGTCACATCACACAGCCAGAAATAAGTGTCCAAGGCCAGGCTGGACAAGGCTGGGAGCAACCTGGGATAGCGGAAGGTGTGGAAGGTATGGAAGGGAGTGGTTTTCAGCGTCCCTTCCAACCCAAACCATTCTGGGCTTTATGAAATCCTAAACTCTCGCAGTGCTGGTGTTTCATCTCAATCCAATGTGAATCCAAGGCAGGGGCTGTTTGGGCAGTGGTGTGGGGGGCCGGGATCCCTGGGCAGGGGCTGCAGGAGCCGGCGGGGAGCGGATCTGGCCCTGCAGGGCACGGCAGGGATTTCTCCCGGTGCCAACACAAACCCAGGCAGGCACACCTTGCAAACACATGACACATTCACTTGCAGGAAAGCGCAGGGCTGGTTCCTCCATGACCGGAGCCATTCCCCCGCAGCGGCTGAGGGGGATTTTCCTGTGCCTTACGCTCTCCCAGCAGTGAGTAACACACTCCGAGCTTGCTTTGGAATGAAGAAATTCAGTATCGCTTCGGAGCAGCACAGATCCACAGCGCTTTCCTCGGGCACGCTCCTATAGGGAGCTTTTCCTTTCCGGCATTCGGGTGCAATTTGCATATTTGAAGTCTCATTTGGCTGGAAATGAGCTGGAAATGCACCAGTGCTGCAAACGCTCTGCTTCAGCTTCCAATTTATCACTTTTTTTAAGCCCCGTGTTGCGTAAATCCGTCCCACCCAAGGGAGGTTCTGCTGCTCTCAGAAATGCTAAACTTCACGGGGGAAAATCTGAATATTGTTCTGTCTACATCAGATATATGTTCCTGCTTTCATGAGCAGCCACATGCTGATTTATGGCAACATGCTATTTATTTATCAACATTTACATTGTGGATTTTTAAATTATTCTAATAACATCAGGCCAACAAGTTGGTCATGATGCTGCTCCTTTAAAGTCTTCCTTTGAACATATATATAAATCAACTCTGCTTTGATGTGAAATTGGAGATTTCATAACCCCGTGTTTACTTTTTGGTTTAAAAAATAAGCTGAAGGGAAAACAAAAAAACCCCAAAAAACAAATAGTACTTTGTATCTCATTAAAAATAGTTGCTAGCGCATTAAACACAATATTGTTTTAGGAAACAAGAACTAGAAAGGGTTGCAAAAACATTTGATTTTTTTAATGACTGATAGTTGACTGCAACCATTCCTCTTTTCTTCAGGCACTGAAATACAGCTGAAAACTTTCTCCTTTAGTGCTGATTAGGGTGAAACAGGCTCGGGGGTTTTTTTGCTACTGAAGCATTTCAGTGCACCTTCCCATCATCCTCCATGTGAGTGCCTAGGAAGGAAAATCGATGGAAATGATGAAGTAACAAGGACAGCTGCAAATTTGTTTGACATGGTCCTTTCTGTAAGTGATGTAACATCAGGAAAACACAGATAAGCAGGGTTACTGCTCCTCCAAATTAAAGAATTTTAACTCTTGACGTCCAAACTTTCTAAGAAATGCTCCACACTTCCAAAATCCAGGAGTTTGGTGTGCTTTGGTTTGGCGCCTCGGCGCAACACAGGAATGAGGTGTCAGGAAGAGAGGGCTGGGCATAACAAATATTCCTGCAGTGGGATGGTAGTAATCCCATTTTTTAAAAAATCTGGAGTAGAGTGTCACATCCATCCCGTCCCCAGACAAAAGCGTGACACATTCCCTGTCTGACCCTGTTGCCGATTACACGGATGAGTAATTTCCCTCCTGTGTGTAAATAATTTCCGACGGGACTCTCCTTCCTGCTCCGTCACACGGGCAGGTGAGCGTCAGCTCTTCCCAGCTCCCAGAGCTGGGCATCCCATTATTCCCAGCACAAGAGCTGTTCAATGGCATCCCATTATTCCCAGGACGAGAGCTGTTCAGTGGCGTTCCACCAAAGTCTAATTGCGCCTCTGGACCCGCAGTAATTGATGCGGGTAATTAAGCGAGGAGGCTTCAGCCCAGCTGCCTCCACGTGGAATCAAAGGCGAAAGTAACTCTTGGACCACGAATCCTTTTGTTCTGGGGATTTCTAGGAGCGCTGGAAGAGCCAGGGATGTACAGTTTGCGTCAGAAGGGTGGGTCGGGAACAGAGTTTATAAACACTGGAGATCTGCACCGAGATTCCTCCATCAAAGTGTGGGGTGGGACCCCTCTCTCCATCGGTTCTCCAGGCCGGAGCCCCACAGCATCTGAGCAGCTCTTTTATCTCCAAATCGCCCTCAGCTCCTGCAAATGACTGAAACTTTTTTAAGCAGCCTCTTTGCATAAGGACTCTTGGCCTCAGGGAACCCCAGCTGGTCTAAATCGACTTCAAAGGATTTACATCAGCAGCAGATACATCCTCCTGTCTTTATTCTCCCCGTGATGCGCCAGGAACACCTCTGCTGCCATTCTCCAAAGGGAACGGGAACAGGAATAACAGCAGGATTTATCACTGGAGCCAGGGCAGGACTGGGAAGGCCAAGAACTGCGTGTGCTTCTTCAGGGCTCTCCTTGGAAGAGGAATTGAGTTGTTCTTTACGTAAAGAGCCAGAAAGGTGGGAATTTCCACACTGAAGGACCAGGGAGATTTCCCCATCGCCGTCTCAGTCATATAGAGCCCCAGACTGGTTTGGGTTGCGAGGGACCTTAAAACCCATCCAGTGCCACCCCTGCCATGGGCAGGGACACCTCCCACTATCCCAGGGTGCTCCAAGCCCCGTCCAGCCTGGCCTTGGCCCCTCCCAGGGATCCAGGGGCAGCCACCGCTGCTCTGGGCACCCTGTGCCAGGGCCGCCCCACCGTCACAGGTCACAACTCCTTCCCAATATCCCCTCTATCCCTGCCCTCTGGCAGTGGGAAGGCATTCCCTGTGTCCTGTCCCTCCATCCCTTGTCCCAAGTCCCTCTTCAGCTCTCCTGGAGCCTCTTCAGGCACTGGAAGACCATGATAAGGTCACCCTGGACCCGCCAGCGCTGTCGTGCTCCTAAATCTGGCAAATTCTATCATAAATTAGGCCAAATTTTCTTCGTTTGCATAAAAATCAAGCTTCTTCTGTAGCACATGTGGTTAGGATGAGGTGACAGAGCAGCTGCCAAGTGTTTCCAGGAGCTGCCATGCCTGTGGTGCCAATGCCACCACCCTCCCACGGTCCCCCAACGAGGATCTCCGTGTCCTGTGCTGGAAGCAGCAGAGGAATGACAGCAAACGGTGCAGCTGCTGGTGGGGAGAAACCCTGAGCCACGAGGGCTTGGTGTGGGCAGCGGGAGGGGAACTGTGAGTGAACTTTCCCAGTGGTAATCAAGGAAATCACCGCCCGCACGCACCACTGGAAAGCTGGAAAGAAACCGTGACTCCCTCGACCAGAGGACGCATGGAATAGGGTCACTGCTGGTAATCAAAGGATGATTCAATTGTGGGAGACTTAATTTGGTGCAGATGACTTGTGCAGTAACTGCAGAGCATGCAAAGCAGGAACGCTCCACGCAAGGCCGGGGCTGTTTCTCACACAACCCTCCAGATGCTTCCAGAGCTCGGGGACTCGCTGGGAAGGGCGGCTGTGCTGCCACGTGCCTTTGGATATGGAAAATTGCACGTGGGGCTCCGTCTTGGTGCTGCCATCTGCACTCTTCTCATCAGTTCAATGTGTTAATTGCAAGGTCTTGTGGCTGGAGTTTGGGGTAGAGGGAAGGGAGCACCGAGACCATTTCCTGATTTTGCTGCTGTTTGAGGAAAACCCCTTGGAGTTTGCGCAGGCTTCCCCTCCTCATGTCCGTGCCTCAGTTCCCATCCATTAGCGAGGTTATCAGTGCTAATTTCCTCTGGAAAAGGCACCGAGGGGATTATTAATTATGAAAATATCAGCACAGGTCCACACGCCGCGGATGGCCATTACCGTAATTACCCACGCTGCCGATGGGCATTACCGTAATTGCACGCGGAGCTCTCCAAAGCCCCAATCCCGGGGTTTGCTCCACGTGGAGCAGTTGGCATTCTCTCCTCACTCCCTGCAATCTGTTTGTTTTCCTGACGGGATTGTTACGGGGGGTTGCACACCACGTCAGCCACTGATCCCTGCAGAGGCAGCAACCTGCTTGCTCCCTGCAGAGCACTTCCCAGGAAGCAGCGTCGCTCCAGAGCATCCCAACATCAAGGAAAAATCCCAAATACCTGCCACGAGCAGTGGAATATCTGGGATGCCTCGGTGTTTTTGCAAGGGCATCGTGTTATTAAGTAAATCCTACTTAGGTGCCAGCATGGCTGAGAAGGCAAATCACAGCAAACTTTGCAAATCCTGTGGGAATTCCCTCAGCTCCGTGGGTGTCTCAGCTGGATTTGACCCCCACAGTCCTTCTGGCAGTGCTGTGGTTGTGCTGCCTGCATTTATAAAAGCTTTCTGATTAAAAGTCTGGAAAAGTGAGGGAGATTAAGGCCGTGGGGGGGGCAGATTCCAGGTTATACCGCTCAGATATGAGAATCCCGAGGGTTTTTATCTCCTCATCTCTGCTGCAGATGGCTCGGGTGACCTTGTGAGGGCCATTTAATTGCTCTGTGCCTCTGTGAAAAGGCAGTAGCTGCCCTTTGTGCTTTATGGAGCACAGCTGTGAGGTAAAGGCGTTTTTATCAGATGTTTGTCCACCGCCACTCGGGCTCATTTATCTGAAAGGGGCCATTGTGTAGAAACCCGACTGATTCCACGGCGCTTAAAAGTCGTTTGCGTGATCATCTGATGATGGTGTTTTCCTTGTGCAGATAAAGGCCTGCATCCAGAGAAATGTTTCAGCACATGCTTGGCTGTCAGGCTGTGGGAGGGCTCACGTGTCCTGGCCGGTGCTTGTGACCGCCGAAAATACGTCACTGTGAGGAGCGATGGGGTCACAGCTCTCCTCCCCTCCCACGGCCTTGCTTTTCACTCCTGCTGCCTCTCGTGCTCCATCTCCAAGGTTTCTCTTGGCAGTTTCTAAAGGGCTTTTGTCCCTCGTGGTTGGCGTGAAGTGTAGTGGAGACCCTGTGAGCCAAAAACCCATGGCCCAGTGCTGTGGGATGTATCTCTGGGCAGCCAGCACCCTTCTTCTGCCCATATCCCATGGGATATCAACCTTCACATCCCACTCCTGCCTATATCCCATGAGATACCAACCTTCACATCCCTCTCCTTCCTGTATCCCATGAGATAGGATTTAAGCTGTTTGAGTTACCTGGAAAGTGAGGTCTCACTGTGGGATGTTGAGAGCAGGATTGGATTCGATATTGGGAAGGAATTGTTCCCTGTGAGGGAGGTGAGGCCCTGGCACAGGGTGCCCAGAGAAGCTGTGGCTGCCCCTGGATCCCTGGAAGTGTCCAAGGCCGGGTTGGAACAACCTGGGATAGTGGGAGGTGTCCCTGCCCATGGTGGGGGGGGCCTGGATGGGCTTTAGCATCCCTTCCAACCCAAACCATTCCAGGATTCCCAGTTTCTGTGACACTGGCAGGACAAGGCAGGTTGCTGTAAGAGGGGACAGCAGGGATGGAGGTGGCAGAATCCCAGCAGGTTGCACCCCATCTTTGGGCTGCACAGGTAAAAGGGATGTGCCATCAGCTTCCCGCCTCCGAGAATCATGAATTTAAGGAGAGAAGAAGGTGGGTCACGACTTCCCTTGCTCCATGTGGCCAGAGGCTGAGCTGGACTCCCATCTGGACATCCTGGAGCAGTGCCTTGTCCAGCCTGGGCCGTCCATGGGAGCAGGGAGCAGGGGCACGGGCTGTCCCCACAGCCCACGTGTCCCACAGCACGTGGGGAAGCCTCGTGCCCGCGTGCCAAGGGAGAGGCTGATGACAGTGAAGGCAGCTGCGGAGAGGAAAAGATTTCAGAGCAAAGATGGCCCTTTTATTTTGGGAATCCTGGCCTCTGGCATGTGCTGTGTTCCAGGCAGTGATCACCAAGGACGTCCTGAAGCAGCGGGAGAGCTGCACATCCCGGTGATCCCGTGCTGGGAGCTGTGCCACAGGCACAGCACCAGGGGCTCTTCTTTGCCTTCTGTGCTAAGGGACAGCTCCAGCTTCCTCATAAAGGGCTTGCTTTTCAGTTTGAAATAAAAATGGCAGAAATGATTACATCTTGAAATTATGAATCACAGAATCACAGAATGCTCTGGGTTGGAAGAGACCTTAAAACTTATCTCGTTCCACCCCCTGCCTTGGGCAGGGACACTTACATGAATAGATTCTTGTAAGAATGAGTTTATGAATTGCAGTTACAGATTTGAGGTTATTCTTAGTTTATACCTCTGACCTGAACGATATTTCCAGTTTCTAAAGGTCCATTTTGCTGCATTGCTGCATTTTGCCCGTTACCGTGTAGGAGGAACAAAACGTTCACACTGAAAATGTGAAAAACGCTGCTTTTAAAAATCCACCTGGGAATACTTGCTGTGAAAACAGCAGTCTCTGTAAGGAGTAGGATTAAACCAAAGCAGGAATGGAGAAGAGACTGCTGCCTACTTCTGCCTTATTTAAATATTCCCCGAGCCTCCTCCATTTTAATCTCCCCTTAAAAAGATGGCTGTGTGAGCGGAGCTGGCAACCCCTCCGAAAAGCAGCATCATTTTCCTGGCGTGGCATCCAGCTGAGCAAGGCTCGTGCGGAGTGGGGACCCCCTTCAGCCAACTGAGCAACCGGGACGATTCGCAATTCCCCAGTGCTTCCAGCCATGCCGCCGAATCCGTGCGGATCAGTTCCCGTTCCTTTGTGCATTCCCTGATTTCATCCTTCTCTCTCTCCCGCGAGCGCATCCACCCACGGACAGCCTCGGCGAGGATGCGGTGCCAGGCTTGGCTTTGTCTGGGATTAGCAGCTGCCGGGCTTTGGGGGATCTCCGGCTCGGATGAACGCTGATTTTTTGGGGGGATTGGGAAAGGGGGGGTGTCCGCGTGCCCGAGGAGCTCTCCCGCCCGCCCGGCGATTTCTCCGTGAGGATTTGTGGTCGTTTGCAAGGAGCTTTCCAAAATGCCTGAAGCAAACTATTTGTTATCTGTGTCCTGGGGTTATATTAAGGTGGGTTTAATTCCTGAAGGATTATTAATGGCTGGTTTTTGGTGCTGTGTTGCTCGGATAAAACCTCGATCAGGAAAAGAAGCTTTTAAAATGCTGATTTCAGTGTGTTTTGGCAAGAGCTGAACGTGTGTGTAGTGTGCATGCAGAATACATGGATGTCCTTTCTTTGGGAATTCGGTGTTGCGGGATAAAATGGTGCAGCAGTGAAAATGTTTGATTGTAAAATCAGGAGGATCATAGCTTGAATGTCTAAGGGAATTATGCTTGAATCCTACATTTTACTGTAGGATCGGAGCAGATTTTCAGATTTATGGCATGTTTCTCTGGATATGCAGTTGTCTGTTCCTTGCATAATACAAAATGGAGCAAATGTGTAAAATCCAGAACAAAAGAAGGTGATGGGATGGGGAATTTAAACCTGAGACAAGAGTTAGAGCTTTCAGGGAGATTTATCTGAAACGTTATCTCCTCATTTGTGACAGTAACGACTAATGAGCATCTTTGGAGGAAATTAATTATGCAGTTTAGAGGGCTGAAAAGAAATACCCAGTCATGGTGGTGCTGAGCAATATCTAAGTGAAACCAGATGTCGCTGACTCCATTCCAAAGATCTCCAGAATTTTGCTTGTTTGTGGAGTCGCCTGTGCTAACGCTGGCTGGATTTGGGAAAGGATTGGGGAAAATGCCGTGTTTGTTTTCGCTCTTCCCCTCGCAGTTCAAGAGGATGCTGAACCGGGAGCTGACACACCTCTCCGAGATGAGCCGCTCCGGCAACCAGGTGTCTGAGTACATTTCCAACACTTTCCTGGGTAAGGAATCGCATCCCGGGCGTTGCGGTGACTCACGGGAGGGTTAATGGCTCCTAATTGCCACCATTCCCCGCCCGGCTTCCCTTTGGGGCAGAGCATTCGTCGGGGTTTTCACTTTCAAATGGCCACGGGAAGGGAAGTAATAGCGTTTGGATAAGGCTGTCCGCAGAGGAATTCCTTCCCCAAGCCATCCGAGTTTTCTGTGCGGATTGAATGGAGCTGTCGGTGGCTGCCTTATGCAATTCTTGGGGTTTGTGTTGACCTTATGGAAAGGACAAAGTCACATCAGCTGCATCTTCCCTTCAGACACAGGCTTCAGACCAAATCATCCCAGACATTTGAGATATTACTTCGTGAAAATGTGCTCATCTTGCACCAGAAGTCAGAATGAAGAGAATATTTTGCATTTCATTCATTCTGGTGGAGCTCACAGCTCTCCTGGCATGAATGAATCCTCTGTGTCAACAAAATTTGTTATGAGAAATTGAATTTTCTCGGGAAGCAGCTTTAGAATTTGTGACCATTTGCATGTGAAATGAGGACTCTCCTGTATATCCCTGAGTCCAACAGCTCCAAAGGCTGAGTGCCTGTGGATGCAGGAGCTCGTGGGGAATTGTGCCCTGCGGTTGGAACGGCCCGGAACGCGTTCCCTGTGTGACACAATTATTTCCATTAAGGGATTTCAAAGTGATTCCAATAGCCAGCTGCAACTGGAACTGCTCCGTGCATTTAGGGCACATCACAGCATTCATAATCCATGGAAGATTGGAGCTGCCTTGTGGGAATCCATTGGTCTTATTGCTCAGCTAAAACATGACATCCGGAGCATGAATTAAAGCAGGGAATGGGAGCGAGGCCACCTGGCTGGGGGTACACAAGGGACATGTCCAGGCACTTGGCTGATGGTCAGCCCTTCCCAGTAGCCACATGAGTGTGGAGCAGGATGAGCTTCAGCAGGAATAGCCAATGTGGCCACCAAAACTAAACCACACATAGCCCCGAGTCAGTGGAGTCTGCGTCTCAACAGGGGCTGATCATCTGGAGCTGCTGCTGGTGCTACTGGGGTTCATCCTTCATGGAATCCCAGACTGGTCTGGGTTGGGAGAGAACATGAGGATCATCCAGTGCCACCCCTGCCATGGGCAGGGACACCTCCCACTATCCCAGGCTGCTCCAAGCCCTGTCCAACCTGGCCTTGGGCACTTCCAGGGATCCAGGGGCAGCCACAGCTGCTCTGGGCACCCTGTGCCAGGGCCTCTCCACCCTCCCAGGGAACAATTCCTTCCCAATATCCCATCTGACCCTGCCCTCTGGCAGTGGGAAGCCATTCCCTGTGTCCTGTCCCTCCCTCCCTTGTCCCCCTCCAGCTCTCCTGGAGCCCCTTTAGGCCCTGGAAGGGGCTCTGAGCTCTCCCTGGAGCCTTCTCTTCTCCAAGTGAGCATCCCCAGCTCTCCCAGCCTGGCTCCAGAGCAGAGGGGCTCCAGCCCGGGGAGCAGCTCCGTGGCCTCCTCTAGACTGTCTCCAGCAGCTCCATGTCTTCAATTCCTGCTGTTCCCCGTGCTCAGGCTGGCTCAGGCAGCGCCTTTCCTTCGGCAGCTCTGGCCAACGCTGTGTCCATTCCAGTCCTGCTGCCTCTCCCGTGCCCTGTGACGGTGCCATCCTCGTGTTTTGTGGCACTGCTGAGTGCTGCAGGCCCTCCAGACCGGGGCAGATTGCAGCCTGATTGCTCATAATTAAAAAAAACATGAGTAAAGCTTTTAAAAGGATCATCAAGCTATTTCAGGAAGTCATGCTGTTACGGTTTTTATGAATTACTTTTTTTGCCCCCCCCTCCCCCGAATTTAGTTTAATTAAATGAACACCCAAAATAACAGGAGTCTACAAGTGAGGAGGTGGAACAAACAAACAAAAAGAAATACGTGGGCTGGACCTTCATTTATCTCCAAACAATATTCGTTAGATGGGAATAACTCAGAGATATTAAAACCAGATCATGTGACTTCATTCAGTCTTTTGATTTTAGTAGGGCAAGGAGTGACAGGACAAGGGGGAATGGCTTCCCATGGCAAGATGGGATTTTGGGAAGGAATTGTTCCCTGGGAGGGTGGGGAGGCCCTGGCACAGGGTGCCCAGAGCAGCTGTGGCTGCCCCTGGATCCCTGGAAGTGTCCAAGGCCAGGCTGGAGCACCCTGGGATGGTGGGAGGTGTCCCTGCCCATGGCAAGGAGACGGAAGGAGATGAGCTTTAATGTCCCTTCCAACCCAACCCCTGCTGTGATTCCATGATTCCCTGAGCTGAGGAGGCTCTGAGAAGGGAAGTCCTGGCAGAGGGTCCAGCCCTGAAGCCTCCAGCAGGGACACAGCGTTGGATCTGTGGGAAGGCCCAAGATGACAAACGCTGCTTTCACCCTTGGCCACCTCACCTCACAGGGCAAGGTCACAGAGCCCTTTTGTCACCTGCGGGGTCCCAGACGATGCTGGCACCCCCAGGGGGACATGCCTGAACAGATCACAGATCTCTGCTCCAGAATGGCCATTTTACACTGCCTTGGTCACTGCCAAGGAGACTGTGGAGAGCAAAGTCCTTCCGTGGTTCAGCAAAAACCCACCCGGGGAGCACCCGCTGATGGCAGCCAGGCTGTTGCTGTGAATAATGAGTCCTTTCCTAATTGCAGTGCTGCAGACACGCTGCTGATTGGGATGTCAGCGGGTTTTAATTAAGCCGAGGCAAAAGTAACGAATGCCTGGAAGCCTCATCCCTCTGGGAGCCCGCAGGGATGCAAAGGTGCACAGAGGTTATGGTAGCCCTTCCTAAAAATCCATGAAAAATGGTTTGGATGGAAGTAATGAGCCACTGCATCCCCACTTGAATAACAAATCAGCTGTAAGGGCAGTGAATAACATATATGTAATTATTTATTTACTAAATGCATCTCCACAGCTGAGTTTGGGCCTCTTCATGGCCACTAAAATTGGAATTATCTCTGGGAATGGCAGCAGGAATCTGACTTGTGCTTTGTATGTTATTCCATATGGATTTGTGAAGGAAATACCTTTAATAAATCAGTGACCCCTGTTTGTTACTGGGTTGGTGTTTTAAGAGCAGGGGGTATGGACGCTAAAACGTATCCAAAAAACCAGGGGGAAATATGTTTTTACCTTATTCATGAAAAATGTGTTGTTTGAACAATTATTTTATTCCCCTGAAAATAAATAATCAAATTAATTAGGACTTAGCCATAAGCAGAACCTGGTGCCTTTCAGGCAGGGAGAATCACAGAATCATTGAGGTTGGAGACCATGGAGTCCAACCATTCCATTCCCTCAGCCAAGCCCACCACTAATCCACGTCCCCAAGTGCCACATCCATGCATAGAGAGGCATTCCTGGACATTTGCTGTGTCCCCAAGCCACGCAGATTGACACCGGCTGTGAGAAAATCAACCTCGTGTCCCAGCAGGGCTCAGCCTTGCAGAGAGCAACCAGAGGTCGTGTGACTGCCTTGCTTCGATGTTTGGGTCCCAAAATGAGAGCAGACCCCCAGCAGAAACCCCTGGGTTTGAAGTGGGGTGCAGAGGCAGCAGCTCAAGGGTTGATTTTGGGGGGGGGTGATGGGAGCTCACGCTGCCAGCGCTGCTGACTCATTTCCCTTTGGTTTGTTCCAGACAAGCAGAACGATGTGGAGATTCCTTCTCCCACCCAGAAGGACAGGGAGAAGAAGAAAAAACAGCAGCTCATGACACAGATCAGCGGAGTGAAGAAATTAATGCACAGTTCCAGCTTAAATAACACCAGCATTTCACGATTCGGCGTGAAGACAGAGAAGGAAGATCATCTGGCCAAGGTATGACAGATTACTGCTGTTCTGGGAGAAGCTGGAAGCTGGGGATGGACTGTCCCCCTTGGGATTGATATCCCTGAAGTGATGTGACCATTACAAATGCTGTAATTAATGGTAGCAGGCCCTAACAGCATATTCTGTATTTAAAAATACTTGAAAAAAGCCCGAAAATAAAAAGAAAAAAAGTGATGAAGGCTGAGGAGAGCAATTACTAAACACAAAATCAGCCCTTCACAGTCACTCTCTGTTCATGGACTTTATTAAGTACGCATGTTCATCACTTACATAATTACAGTAATTATTAAATTTGCACATTTCTGAACTTTTGGGAAATGCAGAAGATGTTATGCAAGTGATACATGCAGAATTGTCTGGAAAAACATTATAACCCTTCTGTTTTTGTCCTCTCCAAAGGAACTGGAAGACCTGAACAAGTGGGGCCTCAACATCTTCAACGTGGCCAGGTATTCCCACAACCGGCCGCTCACCTGCATCATGTACGCCATTTTCCAGGTGTGTCATTCCCTAAATTTCCTGCTTCCCAGCACTGTTTTAATCCCTAATCCCTCTCTGCTTGGCTGCCTTGCCCAGCATGATCTAATATTGGTGCTTTGGTCCCACAGGAGCGGGATCTGCTGAAAACCTTCAAGATCTCGTCGGAGACGTTCGTGACGTACATGATGACCCTGGAGGACCACTACCACTCGGATGTGGCCTACCACAACAGCCTCCACGCTGCTGACGTGGCCCAGTCCACCCATGTCCTGCTCTCCACCCCTGCCCTGGATGTGAGTGACCTGCTTGGGTGCTGTTGGAATGTGGGGTGGGCACTGCTGGCTCTTCCCTTTGCTCCGGGGACTTCATCGTTAGGAAGGCTCAGCATCTGGAACCTCTGTTTCACCTTCTCTTCTGGAGCAGTGCCTTGTCTCAAAAAATATATATATAAAAAGCACAATTTGTTTCTCTAAATCGGTCTCCCAAACTGCTGAGGGATGAAGCCCCTCTGACAAATCCCTGTTTTTCCATCCTAGGCTGTCTTCACGGATCTGGAAATCCTCGCTGCGATTTTCGCAGCTGCAATCCATGATGTGGATCACCCCGGGGTCTCCAATCAATTCCTCATTAATACCAGTGAGTTTTGTTCTGAATGCAATCATAACTCCATCCGCAAACTTGGAAACTAATGGGAATGCTTTTCCCATTACACAAATGATGACTTGCAGACTGCATTGCCCTCTCAAAATATGATGCAGTAAATGAGGGAGACATTTGGAAATAAAGCAGTAATTAAAATGAAATCCCCGACAAAGGGAGCTATTGTAGCACAATTTGTAAAGTGCCCTGGTGAATATTACTCCTTGCTAACATGCAATAATTCTTGCAGTCCTGAGTGCAAACTTTACCATTAAGATAAGATAAATAATGCTATTGCTATTGACAACCATAAAGCCAAATATTGTTCTTCATATTGTGTTCTGCAAGAGGCTGAGTTTGTATCTTGATTCCAAAATATGGCTATTGTTCTGTTTTGGAAACAGTTTTTGCATTCAAGAGTTTTGATTCTGTTTTCAGTGATTTGTAACTAAGTCAACTGAGCATTATTTTGTTCACTGGGCCTGAGCAAAGGCTGTTTGTATCATACACAGAAGTGCTGGGGTTGGCAAACCACAGGCTCTTGGCACTCGTGGAGCAGAAAAGAATCCCAGAATCATCCTGTTCCATGAACAGGGACACCTTCCACTACCCCAGGTTGCTCCAACCCAGCCTTGAACCCTTCCAGGGATGGGGCAAGGAGACTTCCCCCCTTTCAAACATTTCAGTAGCCAGGACAAGCGTTTGCTGTTGGAAACCCCAGATTCCCATGCTGGAGTCCCACACTGGTGTTCCCTTGCCAGATTCCGAGCTGGCCCTGATGTACAACGACGAGTCCGTGTTGGAGAACCACCACCTGGCCGTGGGCTTCAAACTGCTCCAGGAGGAGCACTGTGACATCTTCCAGAACCTGACCAAGAAGCAGCGCCAGACACTCAGGAAGATGGTGATTGACATGGTATGAGCTGGGCTCTCTGCTCCTCCTCTCAACCAAAAATGTTTCTTTTTTGTGGCTGCCCCTCCTGAAATCCCGTGTTTTCCCCTTCTCCAAAGGTGTTGGCCACTGATATGTCCAAGCACATGAGTCTGTTGGCTGATCTGAAGACCATGGTGGAAACTAAGAAGGTGACCAGTTCAGGAGTTCTCCTTCTGGACAACTACACAGACAGAATACAGGCAAGGCAGCCAGATTTTCTGGATTTGGGGTTTTTGTTCAGGATAAAGAAACCACGCTCCTGTTTTCACTGTGGCTTTTAAATGCAACGTACAGAGAAGCTCCTGACCTAAATCCTCAGCAGTCGTTTTCTTCTGCACTAAAAAGAATTATAAGGTGGTCCCATATTTTTTAGGTGAATTATGGAGGTTTTTTAACACTCATGGAACTGCAAACATTCACATTCTGAGGTGAATTTATAAGGCTGAGTTTTTGAGAGCTCTTGAATTTCCTTGCTGCTTCCTCCCATTTGTTCCTGCTGCCATAGCATTGCAGGAATCGAATTTATAGCTCCATATCTAAAGCAACTCAGAGTGGGCTGAAATCAGTGATGCACACTTCTGTTCCCTGTCTAATCTCATCCCGGATTTACAGAAATGACCAGGCAGGGCTGGAACAGGGTTGCGTAGGGAGCAGGACAAGATCCATCCTGATCTGCTCTCCACTTTGATGAGCAACTTCTTAAGAGCAGGCTCCTGGGAAAACTCTTTAAATTTTTATTTGAGACACTGTGTTGCTGCCTGAACCCTTGTGGCCACTTAGTCAGGCACATTTTGTGTGTGTGTGTGTGTGTGGAAGGGATATTACTCATTTGATAAAGTGGGAGCATTGAACCTGCTTCCATGAGAGCATGGAAAAGGATTTTGAATGGTGGGAAGCACCTGGATTCACAAACAAACCTGAGCGGTGTCATTGACGCTTCCACACCTGCCCCCAGTGTCAGGGTTCAGCACGTTTGGCTTTGGGGCTGTGGCAGCTGGGCTCCTCTGTGGAGAGAGAATCATGGAATTCCAGACTGGTTTGGGTTGGGAGGGACTTCAAACTCATCTCATCTCACCCCTGGTCTTGGACACTTCCAGGGATCCAGGGGCAGCCACAGCTTCTCTGGGCACCCTGTGCCAGGGCCTCCCCACCCTCACAGGGAACAATTCCTTCCCCATATCCCATCTAAATCTACTCACTTCCAGTTTAAAGCCATTCCCCCTTGTGCTGTCCCTCCATCCCTCATCCCAATCCCTCTCCAGCTCTTCTGAAGCCCCTTTAGCCCCTGGAAGGGGCTCTGAGCTCTCCCTGGAACCTTCTCTTCTCCAGGGGAACATTCCCAGCTCTCCCAGCCTGGCTCCAGAGCAGAGGGGCTCCAGCCCTTGGAGCAGCTCCATGGCTTCCTCTGGATTCACTCCAGCAGCTCCACGTCTTTACCGTGGCACGATGGAATAACGCTGATATTTTTATAGTTTGTTTCGTAATCAAAGAGTCTCCTGGTTAAACATTCTGCAGATAGAGCTTGAAACCATCCTCTTTTTCCATTTGATTTAATGAGTTTCCTGATGGCTAATTGCAGGTTCTCCGCAATATGGTGCATTGTGCAGACTTGAGCAATCCCACAAAATCCCTGGAGCTGTACCGGCAGTGGACGGACAGGATCATGGAGGAGTTCTTCCAGCAGGGAGACAAGGAGCGGGAGAGAGGCATGGAAATCAGCCCAATGTGTGACAAACACACGGCCTCGGTGGAAAAATCCCAGGTAATTGGCCCCGAGCTGCAGCTTTTCCTGCCTCAACTTGGGGTGTTGAAGCACAGGCAAAATTCCTCTGCCTTCTGCAGCACAATTAGGTCAGGAGCCAGGGCTGGTTCTGATTGACCCTGACATCCAGCTGTGCCTGGGGCTCTCACAGGCTGGAGAGGCTGTTCCAGCTCCTCTCCATCCCCTCGGCGTCTCCTCGTTCCCTGTGTCCCAGTTTCCAGAGGGAGTTGGGTTCCTTCTGTTCCCCAGGCTTGAAAAGAGCAATTCTGCTCTGCCCGTGGTCCAGGTCTGTCCTGCCTTCACGCCCTCTGTTACTGAGCACCTCCAAACCCACCGAGGCTTTGTTGGAGCAGGTTAGGAGCTTCTCCCAGCTGAGATCCACTTCAGGACCCTGGAAAACTCTGGATGTCAGTCATTATCCAGGACAATTTTGCAGTGCATCCGTCCAGTTAAGTTAGAGGCCTGTGGAGCTGCAGGGAGAATTCCCAGAAATATTCATTTATGTCAATACAAACCTTAAAAGGAGCTGGATTTGCCTTTTTTTTTTTTTTTTTTTTTGAGATGAACTGGCTTATCCCTGCTTCTGATTCACAGATAAAACAGTTTCAAGGTCAGATTTTGTTCTGACCTGTGTAGCACAGGCCATAAAATTTCACCTGGATAGTCTGCAAAGAAACCAGTCATTTCTGTTTGTCTAAACAGATTCCAACCTTTATATAATGGTGTCTTGGTTGTTGTTTCTGAAAGACTCCAGCAAGGCATCACTGAGGTTTTTCAGCTTGAATAAGTAACAAAATTGATGGTAATTATTTCCAAATGTCCTCTTGGGCTACGCCAAGTGGTTTCAAAATTATTCACTCAACCGCGTGGTGATTTTGTTGGAAAAATCTGTCTTATTTCCTAACCTAACAAGAAATGAATCCTTCAGCCAGGCTTGGCCAGAAAATGCCCATGTGCTCCGCATGTGAGCTCCAATTAATTATTAATTTCATGTCTGCACTTCACAGAGGTTTCCAAATGGCATTTTTGCTGGGCAAAAAGGCCAGGAATTGCACGAAATGGCCATCGTGGAAATGGCAAAGGAAAAGGGGTGGTGGAGACTGGAGGGAAACAAGGAGCGGATTGGAAAATAATAGGAGAATATTTCAAAGCTTGAGATGCCCCCTCTTTACACCAGAATATTTTAGGATCAGTGCTGAGCCGTGTGGCCAGTTATTCCACGATTTGGGATGTTCTTAGTGAAACCATGATTAATCAGTGCTGATTTTTACCCACTGGAGCTGTGGAGCCCTGGAGCATTTTGCTTGCCGACCATCCCGAACCGTTTCTGGGGGGCTTTTTTTCCCACTTTAACCACGTGCTGCAGGAAATTTTCATCCCCTTTTTGTTGGAGCTGCCCCCCCAGCCTGTTGCACCGGAGTGTGCATGGCTCTGTTGACATCCTGTTGTGTCTGAGGGTGGGATTTCCAAAGCGAACATCTGCACGCTGCTCCTGGGAGCGCCGCTTCCCTGCCGCGCTCTGCCCAGCGGCGCGGGAACGAGCGGCACGCTCTGCCAAGAGGGAAGAATTCCAATCCTCTTTACGGCCGTTCCGTGGCTCCATCCTGGACGTACGTCCTCCCTGAGTCACACCGTGGCAGGGGGATGGAGCTCAGCGGAAGCGCTGACGGATGGGCCGCATCCCTCACTCTTTCCAGGGCTGGAACGTCGCTCCAGGGGAGCCAGGCAAGGGCTCCCTGCCCGCCCTCGTGCCGGAGGAGGATTCCTGGGATGAGCTGAGCCGCCTGCTGCGCTCGTTCCAAGGAGATCTCTCGCAGGGCCGGCTCCGTGGAGGAGGAAAACTGGGATGCTTAAAGCTGCAGGATCAGGGAACGGCTCAGAATAGGCACAAATTGCACACCACAGGAAAACACACCGTGGACTTCAGCACATAAAGGCAGGGGTGGCTGCTTGCCTTGGGAGCACTGGTGTATTCCCAGCTGGCAGCCAAGTGGGTATCCTGGGATAAGGGCAGAGAGGCCATAAATGCACCAGCCTTGTCCCCAGTCCGCAGGGAACCTTGTCAGAGAGGAGCAGACTTTCTCCATGCTGAGAGGTCCATCAGGTTCCAGCTCCATGGGCAGGGACACCTTCCACTACCCAGGGTGCTCCAAGCCCTGTCCAACCTGGCCTTGGGCACTTCCAGGGATACAGGGGCAGCCACAGCTTCTCTGGGCACCCTGTGCCAGGGCCTCACCACTTTCACATCCAAGAATTTCTTTCCAATACGCATCTTGTTATTCCCCCTTGTCCTGTCTCTCCATCCCTTGTCCCAAGTCCCTCTCCAGCTCTCCTGGAGCCCCTTTAGGCACTGGAAGGGCCCCTGAGCTCTCCCTGGATCCTTCCCTTCACCAGGCTCGACATTCCCAGCTCTCCCAGCCTGGCTCCAGAGCAGAGGGGCTCCAGCCCTTGGAACATTTCCATGGCCTCCTCTGGACTGGCTCCCACAGCTCCACGTCCTCCTGCTGTTAGATCGAGGGCTGGAGCAGCTCTGCAGGTGGGGCCTCACCTGAGCAGGGCAGAGGAGAATCCCGCCCTCCCCTGCTGCCCATGCTGTGGGATGAGCCTAGGGCATGAGGAGTTCTGGATCCCAGCACTTGGATGAGGCACATGGAGCTTCTCATCCAAGCCCTTCTTCCCAAGGCTGCTCTCCAGCCATTCCCTGCCCAGCCTGTGCTCGTGCTTGGGATTGCCCTGACCCATGTGCAGGAACACATCTCCAGGTATAGTTAAAATCCCACATGCAGCAGGGATGGGATTGGCAGCTCCGTGTCCTGAGTTTCCTGCTGGTTCCTGCTTTTAGTTAAACCTTCATCCAAGGTTTGATTTGGGACAAGACATCAACTAAACCCAACACTGTGGATGCTGCTGTGGGTGTTGGATGATTTTGTCTGCATTAGGCTGTGGTGCAGCTCTCTGGGGTGGATATTTTGATGAAAAATCAGGTACTATCATCACTTGAACTTTTCAGACCTACTCCTAGTTATTCCCTTCCCCTAAGTGTGCTGTTCCTGTGCTTCCAGGTGGGATTCATTGACTACATCGTCCACCCGCTCTGGGAGACGTGGGCTGACCTGGTGCAGCCCGACGCCCAGGACATCCTGGACACGCTGGAGGACAACAGGAACTGGTACCAGAGCATGATACCTCAGAGCCCATCCCCTCCTCTGGAGGAGCGGGGCCAGGACTGCCAGGGCCTGATGGAGAAGTTCCAGTTTGAACTGACGCTGGAGGAGGAGGATTCGGACGGGCCGGAGAAGGACGGCGAGAGCCTCGGCTACTTCAGCAATACAGAGACGCTCTGCGTGGCCCAGCCGGGGCAGGAGGAGTCCCAGAGGGAGGCAAACATAGAGATTGTGACAGAAGACACGTCTCCTGTGGACACATAATGTCCTAGCCCCGTGTGAGTGGCTTTGAAACACTTAAGGAGCATGCAAGCAGTCTCCCGACAGCCTGCAGCCGGGTCTGAGGCCTCTTCCCACAGAGGTGACAGATCCTCCCAGCTACTTGAGATTGGAGTCAGGGTTAAAGATGGGGTAGTGAATGATTGCTCAGGAAATGAACAGGTGATTTGCGTTGTGGTGTGAGCCTTGTCAGCCAAGAGCACCGTGTTGTCCTGGAGCTGGCTTGGGTCGGGATGAGGCGGCGATGACACACAACTGAGAGATTTTATACTGTTAGTTTTGGAGTTTATACCGCTTAGACTGATAGAAACTACTGATTGATAACTCTCCATATACAACCTGTCCACCCGACCACCTGTCTGCAGACCTGTGTGCCTTCTTTGTAAACACTTTCATGTCTTTTCAAGAGTCTCTTTAATTCAACACACGGAGTTCAGTAGTCAAAAAGCGACACAAAGTGTTTTGGAATTGATGGATACTTTTTTGATTCTTCCTGTTACCAGAAGCAGTCTTCCTTTTTTTCACGGGCAATACCTGTCACTTTATTGCAGTTAATCACTTTGACAGACTGAAGAGAAGGGGAAACCCTCTTGTTTTGCATTACTGCACCTTTAATCGTGTTCTTAACAGCCCCGGTGACGCCTTTGGGGTCACTTCCTGCCGCCGCGCTCCGTTCTCTCGCTAGGAACACCAGGATTTCTTCCTCCCCGGGGTTTGGGTTTGTGGTGAGCAGGACAGAGGGCAGTTTGTCCCCGTGGCACAGCTCAGTCCATCCATCAGTAAGCGTGGCAAGGCAGCGTGTGACGCGCGTTCCCCCTCGGCAGCTCCTCGGAATTTGCACGCTCGGATCTTTGTGTTTCTCTCGCCTCTCGTCCACGTTTCCTAGGTTTAGGCCCACCATCCTCCTCCTGCACTGCCTCGAGCTCTAACACCTCCATTACTGTTTATAACAGTGTATTTATTACGTAATGTATATACTGTAATGTTTTGTAAGTTATTAATTTATATGAATTAGCATCGCCTGTCGGCGGCGATGTTAATGGGGTAGAAAACTCGGAATAAGAGTTGCCTTTTTTTTCTTGTAACCTTTTGTATTGCATAAAGTACAAGAACCTGAACATAGCTGAAGAGACAGACGCAACCCAGGAAGGGCATTCAGGTGGCAGCCGCCCGTGGGGAGGGGGACACCGGATCCCAGGGCAGTGATTTGGGAATGCCAAGAACGTAGAGAGGAGGGAAACCCAACGAAGCAACTCCCCGCGCCCCGGGCCGGCTCTTAAATGTCACAATGTTCCAATTTCTGAACAACCCAATGTGAATTTCTATGACAAAAATGTGAACTGATGTAATAATTGTGCTGTGAAACTTCCTCTGACAAAGCTTGTCCGGCATCGTGAGCGGTGTCAATCTCAGTTTGTAAAATATGTTTCAAGCTTTTTGGTCCAACTCGTGACTAACTAGTTAATGACAATAGCACAGTTGTGCATGATCAATGGGTTTGTTTGTCTGTTGAACACTGCATTGTTCCAGGTGGTTATTTTATTGTTTCCAAAAGTTTCACACAATGTATGTTATAGTATTATATATTGTGTTCAGATGCATTCTTAAGAGATTTTTATATGAAGTGAATAAATGAGAGCATGACCCTGCCTGTGGCTCCTTGTGATGATTTTGGGGACAGGTCAGTGTGGGCTGTGTCACCACTGCTGGGGGGACAGCAACACGGAGCCCTCCAAACAGAGAACCCTCCCGTGGCCCAGTCCCAGAACCCTCCCGTGGCCCAATCCCAGAACCCTCCTGTGGCCAAGACCCAGAACCATTCAATGACTAAAACCCAGAACCTCCCACGTCCTAAACTCAGAACCCTCCCATGGCCAAAAGCCAGAACCTCCCACAGCCAAAACCCCAAACCCTACCATGGCTGAAATCCAAAGCCTCTCATGTCTGAAACCTAGAACTTCCCACAGCCCAAACCCAGAACCCTCCCATGGCTGAAATCCAGAACTTCCCNCCCCAACCCCAGAACCTCCCTCAGCCCAACCCCAGAACCTCCCACAGCCCAAACCCAGAACTCTCCCACAGCCCAAACCAAGAACTTCCTACAACCCAAACCCAGAACCCCCCCATGGCTGAAACTCAGACCTTCCCATGTCCTAAACCCAGACCCTCCCATGTCATAAAACCAGAACTCTCCCACAGCCCAAACCCAGAACCTCCCACAGCCCAAACCCAGAACCCTCCCACAGCCCAAACCCAGAACCTCCCACAGCCCAAACCCAGAACCTCCCACAGCCCAATTCCCCCCTCCGCAGCCCCTTCCCAGTGGACACAGTGGGGGCCTTTCCCTACACAGGGAAGAGGAGCGTTCCCAGTGTCCGAGGTGTGACTGGGCCCGTGTCCTTCCTGCGGGCCCGGTGGCCGCAGGCGACAGGAAGGCGGAAGCAGACAGGAAGCAGTGGCCGCGCACGGCCCGGCCTGGCCCGCGGCTGCTTTCATGTCCCGGCCTGACCCAAAACAAGCGACTTTCCAGTAAAAAACATCCTGCTGCCAGGGCCGGCCTGGAGCAGAGCGGGGCCGCGGGGCCGCCCTCGCTGCGGGTGACGCCAGCCGTGCGCCGGCTGTGGCACCGCGTGGGGCTCCGTGGGTTTTCCCTGGATTCGCTGGCTCCGGAGTGAAGCCACGTGGAAGCAAGTGTGGATGGCTCATCCCACACCTGCCCTCCCACCCAGCACTCCCATGGGAGCAGCAAATGCCAGCCCACCTTGCTGGGTGTCCCTCCTGTCCTGGCACAAGGGGCTTCAGCCCACCCTGGGCTTGGTGGCTGATGCCAGCAACTCCCGAGGGATTCCCCCAGCACCTGGCCAGGGATTTAACCACTGGTGAAAACTCCTTGGCAGAGCCGATAGTGATTCGTGTTTTGTCTTTCACAGAATCCCAGACTGGTTTGGATTGGGAGGGGTCTTGAGGGTCATCCTGTTCCACCCCCTGCCAGGGGCAGGGACACCTTCCCCTATCCCAGGTTACTCCAAGCCCTGTCCAACCTGGCCTTGGACCCTTCCAGGGATGGAGCAGCCACAGCTTCTCTAGGCAACCTGTGCCAGGACCTCCCCACCCTCCCAGGGAACAATTCCTTCCCAATCTAATCTAAACCTCTCCTCTTTCAATTTAAAACCTTCCCCCTTCACCCCAAAACATCCTTTCCACGCACCTCTGCTGTGGCGGCTGCATCCTGCCCGTGGCTCCCAGGGTTGTGCAGGGATGGAAAAAGGGTCATTGGGCTGGAAAAGCATTGGCACTTCTGGGTGGGGAAAGTGCCAAACCAGGACAGAGCAGCCGCACTGGGGATGCAGGTGAAGCACCCATCCCACATCCCCCTGTCAGAGGGAGGTGGGTGCCAGGGTGGTGCCAGGGTGGGTGCCCAGGGTACAGGGCCAACACGGGGTGCTCTGCCCATGCCCCCTCCCCTCCGTCCGTGTCCCCTCCCTTCCAGCCCTCGCTGGCTTTATTCCTGTCCCTTCCATGACCTAGTTCTGCCAGGCAGCAGCTTCCTCAGGATCACGGGCACGCAGCTCTGGGTAGGAACAGCCGCCTTTCCCTGTTCCCTCCCAGCAGCAGGGAAGAAGCTCCAGTGGCCACCGCACTGCAAAACCAACCCGGATCTTTCTGTTTTCTCTCCATTTTTAGGGTGGGAAATCCCAGTTCAGGTGCTGGGAGGTTCACTGGCTCGGTTTCCTCCATTCCTCGAGGGATGAGGATTCCCGTGGCTCTGCTTCACCATCCTCACACCCAGAGTTCCCGTGGGATTTGCACGGATTCCTCCAGCATCAGAAGCGCGCCAGATGGAGCAGGGATGTGGTGCTTCCTTCTGGCTCCAGAGTGGAGCTGGGGGGTGCTGCTCCCCCTCCCTGGTGGTCCCCCACTTGCTCCCAGTGACTCCCCAGCAGGTTGCGGTGTGCAGAGGGACCCCAGCTCAGGGTCTCCAGTGTCCTGGAACATGGATACACATGGATGCACTTGGATGTTGTCCTCTCCATGCTGCCGGCGTTAATGATGGATGTCACCCACAGCCCCTGAGTGGCAGCTGGCCGTGTCCCCAGGGACATAGTTTCCCACTGAGGCCATGGAGCTGGGATTTCAGGGGGATTTCCAGCAGCCATAAACCCACCCACGGGCATCAATCCCGGGATGAGCCCTGGGAGCAGAGCTGGCCCTGCCCGGGGTGTGGGGACAAGGGTCCCACGGAGCCCCTACCACTGCCAGGAAACTTCTGACCCCGAGGTCAGCGTTGTTAATAGAAACTGTGATGCAGAGAAATAAAATAATAAACCAGCCCTGTTGCTTTTTCCCATGGTGCTCACTCAGCCGGCTCTCCTGGGGGTGCAGCTGGATTTCCATGGTTTCGTCCCCCCCAGTCCATGGGAGTTAGGGATGAGCGTGGGTGTTCCCACCTGGCCAGTGATGTCAGCAGGAGCTGGAACAAGGCACAAGGGACAGGACGAGAGGAAACAGACTCACGGTGCACCAGGGGAGGATTATGTTGGATCTTAGGGAAAATTTCTTCATGGAAAGGGTGATCAGGCATTGGAGGAGCTGCCCTGGATGGTGGTGGAGTTCCCATCCTTGGAGGGATTTAAAAGCCATGTGGATGTGGCACCTGGGGACATGGCGCAGTGCTGGCTTAGTGGCCGGACTCAGAGGCCTTTTCCACCCTCAACGATTCCATGATTCCATATTTCTGTGTCCCTGGTCCACAGCTCCATGTCCCTCTGTTTGCCAGCCAATGGGACGAGCATTCCCCGGGTTATATCCAACCACACGGATTTGCAGAGTGCCGGGAGCTCTTTGCCAGCCGAGGGGATTTGGGTGCCCCTGGTGCAGAGCTCACCTGAGAGTCCTGCAGATGAGAACAGAGAAGTGAAAACGTGAAGTGCTGACACTTTTGCAGTCAAAAACAGGAAGGAGCCGGGGCAGGCGCACAAAGCACAGATTTTATCGGAGCTGGAAGGGAGCCGAGGGCTCGTGGCACCAGCAGCTTCCATGGGAAGGGGAGATGGGACTCCCAGGCTGGCAGCAGGGACAGCAGCAGGGCCAGGGCTGGCCGGGAAGGACGGGGCAGGTTGTGGCCCTGCTGATGTGATTTAAGACGTGCTTGGGTGTTTTAGCTCTCCCAAATGTCCCTTTCGGGGTGGCACAAGGAGCCCAACCCCGAGAATTCCCACTCCCACAGTCTCCCTGTCCCCAAAGGCTCCATCTCCCCACGTCCTGCTCTTGCTGCACAATTCTCTGCTCTGCCGGAGGGTGTTTCTGTCACCCTGGTGTGACACTGTCAGCACCCCCGCCACGGCAGTGCTGGGGACAGCAGAGCTCTGCCCCCCTGGGGCTCTGGGACGCATCCCAGTTTTGGGGGCAGGACGGGCTCTGCAGCCCCTCCAGCCCGGGGTGGGCTCTCCCGGGACCCCTCTTTGTGTTATTACCAGGGTTGCCCACCCTGAGGCGCTGCTGGGAGCGCTGGGATCCGCCCGCCGGGAGCTGGGCACGGCTCGTGCGGGTGGCACGGCCACACGCGGGGGGACAAACGCTCTTCTTGCTCCCGGCAGCTGCTCCAGATGTGCTGCGGCACCGGCCTGGGGCTGCTGCTGCAGGGTGGGCCCAGCGGGGGCGGCAGCAGCAGCTGTGCGCGTGGTGCCCGCACATCTGGACAGCCCTGTTCTGTTGCTGCACATCTGTCCAGCCCCGTCCTGCCCGTGCACAGCTGCACAGCTCCATCTGCTGAGCTCCCGGCCGCTGCACAGGGCAGCGCCCTGGGACGCTCCAGAGCCGGGAGTCTCCCGGAGGGAACTGGGAATGTCCGCTGCGGGGACACAGCCGGGACACGCGGAGCGGGGACAGGACTGCCGGGACACCGGCAGCGGGCGGGTGGCACAGCTGGAGCCGTGCACAGCTGGGGGCTGAGCACAGCTGGAGCCCCACACGAGTGGGGGCCCGCACAGCTGGAGCCGGGCGGGGCTGGAATCTTGCAGGTCGGACCCATGCACAGCTGGCTCCCCGCACAGCTGGGTCCCCGCACAGCTGGGTCCCCGTACAGCTGGCTCCCCGCACAGCTGGGTCCCCGCACAGCTGGATTCCGTGGCCCCAGGGCTGCAGTGGGGATCCCTCTGCCTTTGCTGCCCCACTGTGCAGATGTTCCCCAGCACCACCCCCCACCTCTGCCTGCTCCCCGTTATTTTCGCTCGTGAATAACTGAATTTTAAGAAATAAAAGTACTAAATACTCATGATTAGTGCTGGTCCAATTACAGGTGCCCAAAGATGATCAAGGGGATAAGATACCTTAGCAATTAATGAAAGAATCCACAGACATTCCTGAAGCTCGGAATTGCGTCAGGGTGGAATTGATTTCTCTGCATTTCATTGCACAGCTGCGAAATTTTACCTGAAGAAGACAAAAATTCCCTTCCAGTACCAGGAATGAACGGCTACGGGAATGGTCTGAGCAGGTGGATAAACTCCACGAGCTCTGCAGGTCTGAGCCCCCAGCCAGGCTCGGGCACACAGGGGATCCATTCCCATCCTGAAAGCACATTCCAGGCTGATGCTCTCAGTGCTCGGATCCAAAATGGAATTTATAATATTTGGGATGAGACATGTGATGTGAAGTGGGGGGTGCTGGCTGCAACCCCCCCCACGCCTACACCAGGACTTTGCCAGCGTTCCTGAATGCCTTTTTTTTCCAGAAAAAAACAGAGAATCATGAATTACCAATATCCCGGAGCATCCCGGGGCAGCTGCACCTCGTCCCCATCGGGGTGTGGTGCTGAGGTGCTGGTGATTAACCTGATTAGCCCCTGATTATCAGGGGTGTGGGTGAGGGCCAGGAGCGGCTCCTGGTGCAGGAGGGGAAGAGCGGCAGCGGTGGAAGGTGGGATTTGTTGTGGCGTGTCCAGGGATGTCCCCTCGGGTTGCGGGAGGAGGATTTGGGTGGCTGTTGCTACCTGGGGGTTTCTGGATGCGCTTGCTTTGTTTCAGTGGGGTTTGTGGTGCTGTGGAGCAGGAATCTGGTGGCGCTGGCAGGAGCAGCTCCCAGGGTGGTGTGGGACTCTCTCCCTTCCTGCCTTTATACCCGGGGACACAGCCCGGTCACCTCCCGGTCCGGGAAAGCTGTTGGATAAGGCAGGGCTGGCTCGGGGGGT
Organism: Atrichornis clamosus; assembly: GCA_013400975.1. Taxonomy (NCBI): domain Eukaryota; kingdom Metazoa; phylum Chordata; class Aves; order Passeriformes; family Menuridae; genus Atrichornis; species Atrichornis clamosus. The sequence continues at coordinate 35,465 of WBMZ01001214.1, read as the reverse complement.
GTTAAACCCTCCCGAGCGTGCCCCTCGTGCCTCCACCCTTCCAGGACCTCCGTGCCCCGGGGCCACCCGGCTGCCAGCGCGCCGGGGGCCCTGCGGGCCAGAACGGGAGCTTTGGGAGCCCTGGCAGGGCTGCCGGCACGGCGTGGGTGCCACCCTCCCTGTCCCGTGTCCTGCCCGGGGCTTTGTCCCGCAAGCGTTCGGTTTCAGGGAATCGCTGCCCAGCTCCAGCCCTGCTGTGGCTGTGGTCGTCTTTAGGGAATGGCTCATTCCAGGGATGGATTGGGGTCCTGTGGGGTGCTGCTGTGCCGGGTGCTCGGTGGGATGCAGAGCATTTTCAGGATGAGGAGCATCCTGTAGGATGTCCCTGGGGGCTGGTGGAGGACAGGAGAGGGCCAGGAGTGCCATGTGTGCCTGTGATCCTGTTGCTTCCCTAGGGAGCTTCTTCCATGCTGAAATGTTGCTTTTCCCTGTATCCAGAGGACAGCCTGGTGCCTGAAGTCTCCGCACGATAAACGCATTTCTCCCAGTGCTGTTGGGAAGTAGGAAGCCCATCCAGCTCTCCTCCTCTCCCTCGTGTGTCCCGGGGTGAGGGCTCATTCCCGTATCCCGTGTGTCCTCCTGGGAGCAGCTCCCTGAGTTGGAAGGGGCTCCGTGCCTCCTTGTGCATGGAAAAACTGAGGATTGACAGAACAGAAGGCAGCAGGCTCCATGGTGGAGCCAGGAGCAGCTGTGTCCCGAGGGGGCCCTGATCCAGGGAGGCAGGAGCTGCTCTGCTCCTGGTCGCTGTTGTTCCCCCTGGGATGAGCTGGGAGCTGGCAGGGGTTGTTCCCATGGATTCCCCAGGCTGGTCCAGCCCTGCTCCTGCTGGGATACTCGGGATGCTCGTGCAAAGCACAATGGGGGGTGGTCCCAGGAGCATCTCGGGGCGCAGCCTCTTCCAGCTCAGCTTCCCAGGTGGTGGAATTTGGGAAGTCTCTGTGGTGGCATGGGGTGCTCAGGGCCCGGGTGAGGGACTGAGCCCCCTCTGTGCCCTCCTGAGCTCGGGGAGAGGTGGGTGAGCTGCTCCCGGGGGTTCTCCCATCTCCCAGCCTCCCTCCCTGCTAGGGAGATGCCTCGTGAGTGAGGAATCTTGTAAACAGGCTCCAGGGAGAGCTCAGAGCCCCTTCCAGGGCCTGAAGGGGCTCCGGGAGAGCTGGAGAGGGACTTGGGACAAGGAGTGGAGAGACAGGACACAGGGAATGGCTTCCCACTGCCAGAGGGCAGGGGTAGATGGGATATTGGGAAGGGATTGTTCCCTGGGAGGGTGGGGAGGCCCTGGCACAGGGTGCCCAGAGAAGCTGTGGCTGCTCCTGGATCCCTGGAAGTGCCCAAGGCCGGGCTGGCGCAACCTGGGATAGTGGGAGGTGTCCCTGCCCATATCTCCCATAAATCCAGTTTTATAGAGAAAGAGGCAAATGGCTGAACTTCCTGGGAATGACTTTTGCAGTCCCAGTGCTGTGGTAGTGGGAGCTCCTGCTGAGGAGGGCCCGCAGGTCTGGCCTCTCCCACCGCGTTCCCAGCAGGAGCAGATCCCGGGTGAGCTTATTCTTAGCGCAGGTTTAATTACGGTTGATCAAAAGGGTGGTGGGGCCACGCGTGGGGGAGACGTAAACAACCCCTGGCTGCTGTTAATGCCGGGGGATTTGCCAGGGCCGCGTCCCGGCTGAGGATTGGAGTTTTATTTAGCAAATCCCTCTCCCTGCTCCTCGCCCGCCCCGGGGCCGCCGTGTCCGGGCTCCTCCGCTGTCACATGGAGCTCCGGCATGACTCTGCTGGGAGATGAGTAATGCACGCAGTGACTCATTTGCTGCCGGTTTTTTTTTTATTTTATTATTATTTTTTTTTTAATCTTGAGGCCCTTGACTTCATCTGTTGCTGCTTGCTGGCAGCCTCCTCCGGGAGCTGCCAGAGATTTCCAGCGCCTGTGCTGGGAATTGTCCTTGTGTTGGTTTAGTGGGGCTGGGAGTCGTTTGGAAATCAAGTTGCAAATTCAGAAATTCCGAAATATCCATTTGGCCTTGAGAACAATGTCTTGCTGGCAGCCGCCCTTCCTGGGGGGACGGGAATGCTCCAGCCAGGACCCGGCTCTCCCTGTGCCACCTCTTTTTGGGAAGAGCCTGTTCCAGGAGCAGGTTTGTGGTGTCCTTAGTGCAGTTTTGCCCTCAGGAAGGGGAAGTCTGGGTCTTGCCCTATGACAGGAGGTGTTTCACAAGGCTGGGACATCCCACAGATCCAAGGAAAGCTGGGGCTGAGCTGGGGTGAGCAGCAACAGAGGGATTCCCGGGTTTGATGGGAAAGATGTCCAAACCCAGCACTGAAATGGGAGAATTTGGTGATAAGGACTTATTTATCCATAGTCCAGCCTGGGAAGGGGTTTTCCAAGGATTTCAGGGCTTTTCTTGCCCTGATGTTAAGGAATATCAGCCCTATGGAGCACCACTAGAGCTGTGGGAAGGGGGATGTGGGTCTGTCCTGGCTGGCAGTGGAGCCACTGGGATGTGGGATTGTAGAATTCCAGACTGGTTTGGGTTCAAGGAGACCTTAAAGCTCATCCCATTCCACCCCCTGCCACGGGCAGGGACACCTTCCACCATCCCAGGTTGCTCCAAACCCTGTCCAACCTGGCTTTGGATACTTCCAGGGATGGGAATACTGGGCCGTGTTCTGCTGTGCAGCAGCTCTATGAATTTTTGGAGGATAAATGTAATTTTGGTGTGTCCAGGAGGAATTTGGACACAGTGCATGTCCGTCACTGGGATATCCTGCCCCGTGTGCCAGCCTGGGTCCTCAGGGTGATTTGGGGTTGGGCTGAGGGGACAGTGGAGCAACATTCCATGTGCTGTGCTCACCCTGGGATTACAGACGGCATTCCCAAAGGCAGCGCAGGCAGGTCCCAGGAGCTCCTTGCAGGGATTAACCAAACCATCTGTTAAATAATCCCATCCCTCTGCCCCGTGCGGTGGCATTCCCCACCAGCTGGGATGGGAGAGGGCTGGACATGGAGACCCTGTTGGGATGCTGAGCTCATTTCCTCACTGGTCTACCCAGACCCTTGGAGGTGCTTGGCTTTTGGATTCATTTTTAAATGGGAGAGGAAAAAATGTTTGGGTTTTTTCCTAGAGACATTCTTTGTGAATTGGGGGAAAACGGATTGTTTTTCATTAAGGAAAAATGGATTTATTTTTTTTTTAATGGGGAAAAATGATGTGGGTATTGCTCACAAGCAGGGAGAAATCCTGGGAAACACGTGTGGCTGACCGGGATGATCCTAAAGACGCTGATGCAGGGTGAGCTGTAGAAGTGAAGTTTTCCATCGCTGCTCCACGGTCACGTTGAAAAGCCACATTTGCGAGCGCTGAATTGCGCTGCTTGTCCCTAAAACGCCGCTGTTGTGCCTGGAGGGGAGCGGGAGGGGCGGGAGGCAGCTCCTCCATTGGCAGGTTGGTGCTGATGGTGCTAATCCCGGTTTTTCCGGGCGCTGGGATGCGGTGGTGGCCTCGGGGACGGACCCCGGGTGTCCCCCGGCAGGGACGGGGCTGCCCCATCCAGCGGTGGGTGCTCTTCGGGATGAGGATCCCGGGAATGTGCGTGGGAACCGCTTCAGGAGAAGCGTGAGGGGTGTCAGAGCATCTTTCCTGCCAGCAAAAAAACATGACCGGACTTCTGGAGCTGCTTAAAGCCGATTTCGCCAGAAACAATTTTATATCCCGCGTTTTCTTGGATAACCGTGGTAGCGTCCCGAGAACTCCAGGGCTGGCACTGGCTGTGCCCCCAGCCGAGCCCCCCTGCCCCTGTCGCAGCTCTGGGAAGCCGGTTTTGAGGGCGGTGGGATACCCGCATCCCACCGGGAGCTGCCAGGGGCCGGGGGACTCTGCCAGGGGGAGCTGGGTGCTGTGGATGGCAGGGAAATGCGGGAACAGGGCAGGCTGGCATCACTCGGGAGCAGCTGGGGAGGGGACGGGGGTCTCGGGCAGAGCCCGGGGTCAGCCCTTGCAGCCCCCCCGCTCCCTCCCCAGCCTCTTTTGTTCCCCGCTCCGCCTTCCCTTCACGCGAAATTAATTCCCGGGCGCCGTCGGAAGGCAGTCGGGGAGAAATTTCTCCCGCATCATCCTTTCGGGGCTAATTGCTGGCGATGTGACGTCAGCCGATGGATTTCTCCCTGGAATGGCTGCGGGAGAGGCGAGGAGGGCCCGGCGCCCGCGGATGCGCTGCCGAGCTCGCCGCCCTCCCGCTCGCACCCAGCTCCGCTGCCTTCTCCAGCCGGGATTGATTCCTTTTTCCCTATTCCCAGCCCCGCACGCCCCTAATCTGAGAGCGGCCGCTCATTAATCTGGCTCCGCCGGGCGCTGCAATAGGATTAGAGGGAGGGGAAGTGCGTCACGAGGTGCGGACAGGGGTTATGCTTTTGGTGAAAGTGGAGGGTGGGGGGGTGGGGGTTTGAGGGGAAAAAAGAAAAAAAATCTGGGAAATAGGTTGGTGTGTTCCCGGGGGGTGTGTCGGGAGCGAGCGCGCATGTGAGGAGGTGCGGGGCGGGAGGCATCGGCTGCGCCGGAGCCGAGCCCGGCTCGTCCTCCCTTTCTCTCAGCATCCTCCGCGATGCCATCCTGGAGGTGATACAGGCACAGCAGCATCCATGGCCTGCCCGTAGAGCCTCGGCAATCCCTTTTTTTTTTTTTTCCTATTTTTTTTTTTTTTTTTTATTTTTTTTTTTTTTTTTTTTTTTCCTAATTTTTTTTTTTTTTAAATTTAATTTAATCATCCCCGTTTTCCGCTCCGCCGCTAGCATCGGAGGCGTTTGAAGGGCTGACGCTGAGCGGCTGCTGACCGGGATCGTATTCTCCTGTATTTTTTCAGGCTCCTTGGAAATTGAGGAATGCAATTCTGCCACCATGATGGAAGGTAGGTGATGAGCCGAGCGTGTGCTTCGGGGGTGGCCCGAGTTCGGAAAGGCGCGGTGGAGGATGCACTGAACCCGTGCGTGGGGTTTTTTTTTTTCCTTTCCTAAATAAAATAATAATAATAATAATTATTATTAAAATCAAATCCTCCCGTCCCCCTAATCCCAAGCAATTCGAAGCTGCAGAGCTGGAGGATGGTGATATAATATCGAGCCCATCAGATTATTTGCAATTCCATCCCCAGCCCTGTGTAGGCAGCTCCGGGTGTGCAAACACCCAGTGATCCATGGAGCTGCCGGTTCCTCCGGGCTGGATCCATCAGTGTTTGGGTCCTTAAAATATGGTTTTCTCCTCTGCCTGGAAACCCTGCTCCTCAGCCTGATGTGATGCACAGAGGATGGATTTGGGTGTTATCAGCACACACAGATCTGGCTGTGGCTGGTGGGTGGGATTTGGTGGATTTACCTGGATGGATGAGCATCATTTCAGTAGGAAAGAAGGAAACTGGAATTATTTTTTTTTTTTTACCATGTCGTGGAGATGCAGGTCTGGGGAAGGAGGGGGAGATGTTGGGTTGAGGCTTATTGGCATAAAAAAGGAAATGAGAAGGGAACACGGGCCCCAGGCATAAGATGCTTCAGGGAGCATTGGGAGACAGTGTCTGATCCTGTGTGGGAAAAGCCTGTGGGCATGACAGGAATTTTATCCTATGTCGTCTGTCTCGGCCGTATGTAAAGCTCTTTTTTTTATTATTTATATTTTTAATGCCTTCCGGAGCAGGATGCAAGGAGAGGATGACTGGAATTTAATTTTTTTTTTAGCAGAACAGACACTTCAGGGCCAAGAAGAGCAGAATATATTTATTTTGGGGGCGTTTCTGGCCCGTTGGTGGCAGCAGCAGGGCCTGGCTCGGTGGAGCCACATCCAACCCCGGGCTTGCGGCGCTGCCGGCGCAGGAACCAGGGAGCTTCCCGGCCTTCCTGGGATGACAGGCAGAAATTGGGCTGCTTCCTGGTGTATCCCTTAAATCAGGGGCTGCTCCCCTGCCCAAATTAACCTGGGAAGGCAGCAGGCTCCATGGAATTGGTATTGGCTTAAAATATTTGCTTAATCTCGGGAATGGAGGTGTTGTCACGGCCGTGTGTGAACATCCAGGAATGGCTTCTCCCTGGGTTGTTTTTCGGCTCCTTGGCTGGGAAGAAAATGAGTTTTGTTGTCCTTTTGATCCGAGGAAATGCCTTCACTGCTTCCTCTAATACTGATGAGAGTCACAAGCAAAAGGGGTTTTAATTTTAGCCCATGACATCAAACTCATCCCACCGTGCAGACACGGGAACCAGGCACAGCCTGGCCGTGTAGGGAAGGTGCCGTTAAAAACCTGCCTTCTCCCAAAATTCCAATGTTTACGGAGGAATTAATGTGGATAAATTGAGGTTGGTTTGTTGAACGTCTTCCTTGGGGTTATTTATTTCCTTTTGAGGCTGCTTGGAGGAAGTAGGTTGGGTTTTTCGGGCTCTTCTGGGATTTGGGGTTTTTTGGGGTTTGTTTTTTATTCCTTGAGGATTTTTGCTTGGCTTGTGGGAGCTGTCGAGGAGCTGTGGTCAGTGCCCAGCCCCACGGTGGAGGTGCCATCCAGGGCTGGAGCATCTGGCACAGGTGGGATCACCTTTCATGAACTGGTCTTGCATTGAAAAAAAAATTGGGGGAAAAAAAAAAAGTGACTCATTAAACAGCTTGAAATTATCCCCAACTGGTCCATGCAAACCTAGAACAGAAGTGAGAAAATGAGGAGAAATAATTCCTGCTTTTGATGAGTGTTTAAATAGTTGGAATTGTGGAAGAGTGAAAGTTCAATCCAAGGTCCTACTGAGACGCTGGCACCTTGCAGAGCTGATTTATTTTAATACAAGAGTGGTTTTAATATGCTTAATTTGAGCTGAAGCTCTGAAACTTGTGCAAAACGTCGAGATCTCCCTGCAGTAAATGTCTTGAAGGGGTTTTATTATGGTAATTAATTATTTCAATCCTTTTTCTAGCCAAAATGTTGGGCGCTGGGATGGAAGGGGAGGGTGGAGCTGGGGTGGTGCCCGTGGGCAGCCCCAGCTCCCCTGGACATGAGGCCACCCATGGCCAGCAGGGTGGGCCTGGCTCAGCTGATGCTTTTTGGGTCCCCTTTTTTGGGAAGAAGGGAATTCACCTCATTGGGAGTGGCGCAGGATGAGCAATTTGCATTGGATATGGACGTTACACCCAATATATGGAATATTATTTTGTCGTGGTGGATTGGAGGAAAAGTGTTTCTTTTTCACTGGATCTTTAAAAATCGCGGTGACGCCTAAAAAATGAAGTGTGGGAGTTGTTTCCAGCCACCAGTCCTTGCTGGGAGGACACCAAAGGTGCCACGGGGTGTTTCCAGCAGCGGATATTCCCGCACCTCCGTGGCAGGGTGGGATGCAGGAGCCTTGAGCTGCCCACCCTCTGTGGTGGGCGTGGATTTGCTGTGCTTGGCTTCTCTCATCCAGGTGGGAAGCAACTGTTGGGATGGGGATTAAACCCCCCAAAGGGTCCCCCCGTGTCTGGAGGGGTCCCTGATGCGTGGCTGTAGGAATGAGAGGGGTTCAGATGATCCCTTGGATTGTAAAACCCTCGGAAGCGCTCGGGGCACGTGGTGGAGGTGAACATCCGAGCACAAAACGAGTTTGTCTCCTTTTGGGATCCCTCTGTTGCATCTCCAGGGCACTGAGGGCGTTTCCAGGCTTAATTAAGTTTGGAAATCACTGCTCGGGCAGAAGCTCTGGTGTTGGGATGATGGGACAATGACGTGGCCAACGGGAGCAGCCGTGGTTGCTTTGGAGAAGGTCATTCCTTCTTTCCTTGGAGGTGGTGCCTGTGTTTCTCCAGCCCCCAATCCAGGTGTTTGCTGGGAAAAGCCTTCCCAGAGTGGGAATTTCCCTAACTCTCTTCTCCAGGATTTTTAAACACCTGTTTCTGGGAAGTTTGACCACCCGGGTCAATTCCCTGGGAGAGTTCTGTCCAACCTGGGGTGTGGAAGGTGTCCCTGCCCATGGAATGAGATGGGCTTTAAGGTCCTTCCCCGTCCAAACCATTCTGGGATTCTCTGACTGATCACATCCAAAATGGGAAAACCTTCCTGGCACCATCTCTTAGCCCTGGTGGTCTCTATGTTTTTGTAGTGCTGGGATCAGAGGCGTCCAATGGCTCATCAAAAAGATTTTTTTTTGTTAATTAGGCAGGAAAATTGCCTTTATTAAACTTTAGGTGGTCTCGTTTCAGTCATTGGTGTTTGGATGAGCTCGGTGTTGCCTGCAGGACCCAGCAAAGAAATGATCTGGTAGGAAAAATCTGGGATTTTTATTTGAGAAGTCCAGCAGCAGCTTTGATGCCATGGTCGTAAATTCAGGTGTGGGTGGCAAGATTATCCCAGAGAACCCAGAGAGCCCAGAACGCTAAATTAGGACCTGGATTTTCCATCGTTTGAGCAGAAACTCGTGTCTGGGCTCGGGCTTGGTTGGGCATCTCCATCTTTGCCCTCGGAGATGGAAAGCGGATTTTTCCAGACCTGCTGGGACTTTCTGAGGATCAGTGAGGAAACAACTTTTTCGTGATGCAGAGAAGACTTTTGGACCCTTTTCCATGCCCAGCACAGGGCAACGCTGAGCCTGATCCGGGAGTTGGGCTCCCCTTGGAGCCCAGGCTGGGCTGGGGCCATCCCAACTCTTCTCAAGACCAAAGATGTGCACAAAGATTTTGGGGATGAGTTTTGGGGGGGCTGGCCCAGGGGCTCTGAGCTGTCAAGGATGAGGTTTGTGGAAATGGGCCCTTGGAAGTGAAAAGCTTGGAATAGAAGTGGGAAGGAGCTCTGGAGCTCTTGGTTTTGGGGGTTCAAAAGCTGCGGGTGAGGTCGGTGTGTCCAGCCTGGAGCTGCTCAGGGGATGGTGGGATCATCCCAAGGTGATTCCAGGGATGTCTCCTGCGCTCTGGGATGGAGCTGAGCTCCCAAGCTGGACCTGAAGAACATCCCCATTACCACAGGTTGGATTTGTTCAGCAGCCTCTAATCCATGTTGGGATTAGAGGTTGGAACATCACAAAAAATGGATTTTTTCAGGCATTCAAGCCCTTCCCAGAGAGCGGGTTGGGTTTTCCAGCTCTGTTCCACTGGCAGAGTTTTCCCATGCCACGGGAGAGGAGGGACAAATGGCTGCAGCTCAAAACAAACAACACCAAGCAAAAGGCCCCTCCCAAATCGTGGGAATTGGGGAAATGTTTGGGATTGGGGCTGGTGGCACTTGCCAGTGAAACCCAAATGGTGCCAGGGTGGTGGTGGTGAGGATTTGAACCAAAGCTTAGAATGTTCAGTGGGATGTGGAGGTGGAAGCAAAACCCAAATGGGGTTTTTTGGGGGGCTACAAAGGGTAGAAAATATGGCAAACCCTCAAAAATTGTGGCAAAATTCCTGCTTGGAGTGAGCCCCAGATTAAAATGTGCCTTTGGGCATCTGGAACTGGTGCCCAAGTGCAGTAATTTGGGTTCCTCTGCCAGGGCAGAAACTTCCTGCATGATTCACTGGCTTTACTCATGTCTTACAGACACTGTAGGGAAAAAAAATTCCAGGTGTTTGCTCACCTTGGACCTCCATTGCAGGGCCTTGTCAGTCCAAGGTGGAAAAGCGCGGCTGGGTGTGGGAATATCCTGCCCTAAATGCTGCTGTGGAGCCCCCAGAGCTGGTGGTGGTGAAAAAATGGGATTTACCCGCTGCTCGTACCAGGGATCCCGACCCACCCTTGGGATTGGAGGGGAGGAACACGAAGGAAAAGCCGGGAAGGAGGGGAAGGCAGAGCTCCTCCCCAGAGCAGTGACCTGGAAGCGTTTGGATGCCCCAAACCTGTCACTAAGGATCCATCTGCCCTTGGGAAGCAGCGGGGGTGGGATGCTGCCTGTCTCCCTGCCCGGGCTGCCGGCGGAGCTCATTCCCATTTTCCCTGCTGGCCCATTTGGGAATTATTCCTTTAATTTCAGGCGGCACCTGTGAGTTTTTAGAGGTCTGGTGGGGAAACAGCCCAGCCCGGGGCTGCTGTGCAGGTGGGTTTGAGTGGGATGAGCTGTCCCCGTGCAGTGCGGGAGCACAAAGCGTGGCCCTGTTTGCTCTGCCAGCTATTGAGGAGCTCAGGGATCTGTTTCCAACCAAAATTCAGTGGCAGGCTGATGTTTCTGGGGACTTCCGAAGGTTTTTTTGTTTTGTTTTTTTTTTCTTTATCTGTGGGAATGAAAGAGGATCAAGGCTGGCAGTGGTTGCAGCTACTGGGGTTTTGCACTCACAGCCTCACAAAATGATTTATTTTTCATTCCCAGTTTAGTTTTTGATGTTTTGTTGTGTCTGGTTTTGTTTTAATGTTTTGTTGGGGTGCTTTTCACTTATTTCAGTGTGTGCTTTCCTGGGAGCCAAAGGTTTTGAGGCTGCCCTTTAGGAGGATCATGGAATTCCTACCCTGTCCTACAAATCCTCACCTCCTCCCCTGGACAGGGGGCTTTGCTGCAGGATTGGGAAGGAGAAATTCCCTTCCCTGTCCCTCTTAACACTGGGTTAGTGCTGGCAATGATGATATTGTTTGAAAGCAGTGAGGGGCTGGAAAATCATACTTGGAATCCTGTGTGATCTGGGAGCCATTCCTGAGCCATCCCAGCCTTGGGAAAGCACTCCTGACATTGGAATGTTTTGATTTATGTTTAAATTATGACTTTTTTTGGTGTGTAGTTTGTGTTTTGTTGGGGGGTTTTTTGTAGGTGATGTATTGAGAAAAAATTTATCTTAAAATTCTCCCTCTCCACATTGTCAGGGATTAAAAACATCCGCTTGAGGTTCATGTGTGGAAAGGTGCAGGGAAGTTTGGGATAGGTTGGGAAGGATGTGGATGAGGTTCCACACCCTGCCCTTGTCAGCTGCTTCAGGTGCATCAGGGATTGCAAACACATTGTTAAAGAAATATATAAATTAATATATATATAATATGTAAGGTTAGATTGATAAAAATCATTGAAGATGCCCCGTGTGGTTAGAGATAATTAATAATCCTGGAATGCTCTGGGATGGAAAGGAACCTAAAACTCATCCAGTGCCACCCCTGCTATGGGCAGGGACACCTCCCACTATCCCGGGGTGCTCCAAGCCCCGTCCAACCTGGCCTTGGGCACAGTTTAAGGTCATTAACAAGAAGGTCATTTCCCCTGCACGGGTAATTAACAGCGAGGCCGCCTCTCCCCGTGTTTACCTGGCTCCTCTCACCCGGGGCCCTCGGGCTGCTCCGCGGGGAGATGGGGAGGGGGGATGGAAAAACTCCGACAGCTTTTCCAAGCACTGCCTGGAAATTCAGCCTTCCCTTGGGCCGGGTCTCCGGCTCTTGTTTATTTTTAGGCTCCGAGTTGATCTCTGCTTTAAAATCCAGGTGTTGGTTTGGCCGGAGGGGCTCGGGAGGAGCCCCTTGTGATGCCGCGTTTTGGGTGTGAATCTCCCTTTTCGCATGGAAATGGGAAAGCGCGAATTTCCTTTTGGGATGACCAGACTGAGAGCTCAAGGGATGCTTTTCCCTGGCAGCTCTCCCGGGGTTGTCCCTTGTCCCCGGGGAAGCTCTGGCGGCCCGAGTGTTCCCTTTTCCACCTGGAAAACTGGGAATGGGGTTGGTGGAGGGACGCTCAGGCGGCCCTGACCAAAAGGCACTTTTGGTGTCACGCCCAGGCGAGGATTTGGGTGGGTTTTAACAAATCTTCGCGTTCTGTGTAAACAGCACGGCACCAAAATTGCTGGATTTTCCATAAATATCGTCTGTGGTGTGAGTGGAGGTGATGGATTTCCAGGAGGAGCAGATGGAATGGCAAAACCTTGTGGAGAAAAGGGATTTGGTTGGGCTTTTTTTTTTTTTTTTGGGGAGAGGGAATGCCAACACAGGGTATTTATATTTAAATGTGTATTATATATTTTAAAATAGATATTTATGTGTGTGGGCTTTCCCTGTGTGCAGGGAGGGGCCCTGTGCCCTCCTACCCCTGGAAGGCCCCTCGGGAGCGCTGGCGCTTCCCTTTATCCACCAAAAAAACCCTGAGATTCCCTAAAAATAGCAATCTGAGTGTCATTTGGGAGGGAGCGCCTGTCCTGGACAGCCTCTGAAATGGCCCAGCAACCTTTGGAAGCGCATCTGGCGTTCCTGTGTGTGTGCCAGGCGGGAATGAAAGCCACAACTGTCCCCAGATTGAATTCCCTGGCAATATTGGGGGAGGTGTTTGTCCCCTGTCCCTCGGCTGCTGCCCCCTCGGGGGGGGGCTCGGAGCTGATCCTGAAAACCTGCCCTCTGGGGAGAGTGGGTGCTGAGAGATTCCTGCAGCTGAGGAACCTGTGAGCAGGGATTTGCATCCTCCTGGTGTTAAGCATTCCCGACGTCCTCCTGGCAGGAGGATGCATTGCTGCCCCGTGCGTTGGGATGGATCCTGCGGGCGCTGCCCTGAATTTTAAGGACAACTTTGCTTTGCTGGCCCAGTCCTGAGCTTTGTTTTGGGCCTCGGGCCTTTCTTTGTGCATGTTTTTATGGAATATAAATAAATGCCCAGGGTTTGGGGTGTGTTCCCACATCCTGGGGCGGGGATCTGGTCCCTGTTCCTGAGTTATTTGAGCTGAGTTGTGCCTGCAGAGTGAAGGGCCTGGACTGACACCCAGGGAAGTGGCCTTCCCTAAATGCCAGGGAGGTTTAGGTTGGAGATTGAGGAATATTCCTTCGTGGAAAGGGTTGTCAAGCTCTACAATAGCTGCCCAGGTTGAGCCCCTNCCTGGACTGACACCCAGGGAAGTGGCCTTCCCTAAATGCCAGGGAGGTTTAGGTTGGAGATTGAGGAATATTCCTTCGTGGAAAGGGTTGTCAAGCTCTACAACAGCTGCCCAGGTTGAGCCCCCATCCCTGGAGGGATTTAAATCCATGTGGATGTGGAATTTGGGGATGTGGGTGAGTGGTGGCTTTGGCAGTGCTGGGAATGGTTGGATGTGATCTTGGAGGGCTTTTCCAACCTCAGGGATCCTGTGATTCCAAATCGGCTGGGGTGTGTTCCCTTGCTGTGCAAAGAGCAGGGTTTGGCTCCGGGCTCTGGCGCTTCCCAGCCCTCGGAGCTGCAGTGAATATTTGGGGAGCTGGCAAAGGGAAGAAGGGGTGTCAGACATGAAGGTCCTGGAGCCCACACCCCTCTGGGAATGTGGGGATGGATCCTGCTCCAGGGCAGGTGGGACACAGCCCCAAACACAGAGGTGGCCACAGAACTTCCTCTGATTTTTTTTTTTTTCTTTTTTCCCCCCATTTTGCAGCTGGAATAAGATGGGTGTTTTTAGAAAAGTGCTGGATTAACTCAACCCCCGCTTAGGCAGAGCTCACAACCTCATCAGAGACTTAATTACCCTCGTGGTTGGGAACGAGACTATTTTGGAATCAGCCATGGGATTTGGGGTCACCTCTGTCCATTGGAGTGAGATCCTTCATTACCACATTCCCATTCCTGGGAAGGCGCCTGGACCAACCCTGTTACTCCTTCAGCGTCTTTACACTGAAATTTCTGCGAAGGACCGAACTTTTCTGCAAGTAGTTTGATTTTTAAACGACAAATAATACTTTTATTTTTAAAAGAAACCCAAACCCAGCAGCCAGGCCCATGATTGTTGCTGCTCACTTTTATTTTCCAGTGTTTTCCATTCCTGGGAGCCACAGGCAAAATGCCAACGATGTCCTGCTCTGGCAGGGTGGGATAGAACATCCCTTTTGCCTCTTCTATTTTTTCATTTTCTGACGGGGGGGAAACTGTGGTAAGCCTGTGGAGAACCGTAATCATGGAATCCTGGAACGGTTTGCATTGGAAGGAACCTTAAAAATCATCCAGCCATGGGCAGGGACACCTCCCACTATCCCAGGGTGCTCCAGCCTGGCCTTGGACACTTCCAGGGATCCAGGGGCAGCCCCCGCTGCTCTCGGCAACAACGTGTGCCAGGGCCTCCCCATCCTCTCAGGGAACAATTCCTTCCCAATATCCCATCTATCCCTGCCCTCTGGCAGTAGGAAGCCATTCCCTGTGTCCTGGCCCTCCATCCCTGGTCCCCAATCCCGCTCCAGCTCTCCTGGAGCCCCTTTAGGCCCTGGAAGGGGCTCTGCGCTCTCCCTGGATCCTTCGCTTCTCCAAGTGAACAGCCCAAACTTTCCAGGTGATGGATTTGTCGCTGGGTCCCAGTGGCACCGCAGCTGGCACAGGGAGCAGCAGCATTCCCGGTATCCTGAAGGATTTGTGCTCCAACCCCTCCCGAGGCTCTGCAGGACCAGCCTTTGGAGCTGGCACTGCCCCACAGCCACTTGCTGATGGTCCGGGATCTCCTCTCTGGAATAAGATCTGGGATGAGACTTGTAAATGAGGGTGGCTGAAATATTAATGCCTGCGAGGCAGAGAGGGGCTCGGTTCATCCCTGCAGTGCTGAGGCTGCTCCCGAGCTCCGCATCAGAGCGTGGGATAAGGGAGAGCATTCGGAATGTTAGGGAAGCCTTTCCCAGCTTAATCACACACAAAAACGTGGCAGAAGCAGAAGTAACACTGACTGCAGCGAGGTCAGAGCCGCAGAGGGCGAAGGAGTTGAGGATCTCTGGCTTTGCGGAGGACCAGAAGTGCCCGTTTTTATGTCAGATGGCCTTGGTGGTGTCCAGGCTGCTGCTGTGCCAAGGCAGGGGGGGTTTTGGGGCTGACTGGCAGAGACAGAGCCGTTTGGATTCTTCTTTCGGGCTGGTTGGGCCTTGACTTGACATTGAATGTACTGTTTGACTCTTTTTGCCCCACGCGTGGCTCAGAGGGTTTCAGTGGCTCTGTCTTGCCTCTGGTTTTGTCTTGCTGAGCAGAGGGAGAATTGTTCGTTCTTTAGGATTCCACATCTCTGGACTCACCGGAGGAATTCAGCAGGAACGTGGAGCTCTGTGCATGGTGGGGGAAGCAGGCTGCTCGAATCCACCTCCAAAAAAACCCCACACAGCCAAACCAAAGGAAAATCAGACCTAATAGTGATCATTTCTTCTTTCCCCTCCTCTTTCACCCCATTCTTCCTTCTTTCTCCACTCCGGAGATGTCTTGAGGCTCTGTCCTGGCCATAGATAACATTTCTCTCTCTGCACAGAGGAAGTGGAATTAATTTCAGGCATTTTTGTTCTTTAGTCCTCACAAAGAGCATTAATGCTCTCTCTCCTCTTGGAAAGGTGTGTTCCCTGTGATTTCCACCCTCCCAAAGTGAGTGACTCTTCCTCCAGGGACTCCCCCTCAATATTTGGGGGTCCAGAGGCAGCAGCTGCTCCCACTGCTTGGCGATGGAGAGTGAGGGACTGGATTTTGGAGAGCGGGGTGGGTTTTATTCTGGAAATGTTAAAGTTCTGATGGGAAAAATAAGAGGTTGGTTGTTCTCAAGAATAAAATAGAGGAAGTTCCACAGTGTTAAATACTCAGCTGTGTTTCTCAGATGCCAATTCTTCAGTAGACCAGGAAAAAGGGATATTGGAGGTGGATAATGCCCCTGGATCTGGAGAGTCTGAAGTGAGATCAGCCAACAGCAGGGTGGGCTCAGCCTTGGGGCTGCTCCTGTAGCCCTGGAGCTGATGGGATTTCCGTGGCTGGAGGCTGGGAGCTCTGTGGAAAAGATCTGGTTGGTTTTATAAGGCTGAGTCTTCCCAGGACAGGCCTTGTGGTGTTTCAGCTCCCAATCCCACCCGACAGGAGAGCTGGGGGTGCAGTTCCCAGCTGTGCCCCTCCCTCAGCTCCGTCCCTGCACCTCTGGATGGGCAATTTCCCTGTGCCAAGGGACACGGGAGCTCCCGGGAGCTGCAGCCACCCCAAAGCTGTCCTGGGAACCGCAGCCTCGTCCCCCGGTGCTCTGTGCCCTCTGTGGTGTCACCACCAGGGCAGTCCGGGCTTTACCCTGGGGTGAACTCGGTGAGGGACCTGTTCCCACTGGCTCTCAGCAGCCCTCTCCAAAGGAACAGCTCCTTTTTGTTCTCCCTTTCCTGAACATCCCTTTTCCCCCTCAACCGTCACCACTTCAAGCAGATGGGCCTCTTACGTAACCCAGCAGGGGCTTTGCCACACGACTGAGCCACGCGGGGTTCTGCTTCAGAGAAGGGCAAACAGCAGCTCAGTTCCGGGGTGTCCAGCCCTGCCCGTTGTGCTCTGGGTCTGGAGGATGAGGATTTTCCAGGGGGTGGGATTCGTGGAAGTATTCCTCTGTTATTAATGACTCACCTGAGCCTTGGAGGGGCGGGAATGGTGAAAGGCATGGATGTGGGGAAAGCAGAGCCATCCGTGAAGGGGGCGGGATGATCCACGGGGTTCTGCATCATTCCCAGCTGGTTCTGTGGAATACGTGGATTCCACAGGCTGGGGTGGTGGAAGGGGTCCCTGCTCGTGGGAAACAGGATAAGCTTTAAGGTCCCTTCCAACCCCAGCCCTCCTGGCATCCTGCAAAAAGAGGGGGAAGCTTGGAGAACCCCCCCTCTCCTCCACCTGCTTCCCAAGGCTGTGGTGGCGGCTGCTGCTCCCGTGGGCTCTGGGCTTCCAGGGCTTCCCACTTCCCGCCTGGCTCCAGCATCACGGGTCCCAGGCGTGGTGCAGACCAGGAATCGGAGCTGGGGATAACCAGCCTCGTGGTTCAAACGGGGATTTTCCCTCCCTGCACCAGCGCCCACACCCAGCACAGCCAAGGAGGGAGTAATTAAGACAGAAAGCTTAGAAATATTAACTTTAGAAAGATTAACTGTGAAATAATCACTCGCGCGCGCTGGGACCGAGTTAATAAGTGTTAAGTGAACAAATAAACGGCAGAACAAATGTCCACACAACCTGCTGGCAGCTCCTTGGCTGGGACTCTTTCCTTTTTTTAACCTTTTTTATGGATTATGGCCAGCGAGGGAACCAGGAACCTTTGGGAGGGTTTATTTGTACTGTTATATTAATATTGCCTTTTTATTTGTGTTCCTTCCACCCCCAGGATTGAAAAAACGTACCAGGAAGGCCTTTGGTATACGCAAGAAAGAAAAGGACACTGATTCCACGTGAGTTGATGAGATAAAAACCACATTAACGGTACCAGGGAGGAATTTGGGGCATCCCGGGCTGTCGGAATCTTGGGATCAAGTTTTTAACAGCAAACACATTTCGGCTGCTTCCCGTTGAACGCCCGGTGGCCAACAAATAAGGGATTTCCCGGGAACTGCTGCGGAGCTCTCCACGTGTGTGAGATTTCCCGTGGCAGGCAGCGGCGAGCAGAGGAACGCGGCTCCTCTGGGGGTTTTCAGCAGGTGGATCTCCGCCCCAACTCCTGCTCGGCCCGACTGCCGAGCTCTTTAGGGATGCAAATTGAATTTTAGCAGGTGCTGGAGTGGGCGGGGCGCTTGGGGCAGGCTCGGGATGGGGAAGGGGCAGGGGCTGGAGCAGCGCAGGCGGCTCGGGCTCTGCTCTCAGAGGTGGTTTTGCTTCCCAGGAGAACATCTGGCAAAGGGGATCTTCCCACATCTGCTGGGGGATGCTGTGTGGATGCTGAGCCCGGCACAGGGAGGGAGCTGGGGAAGGGACTGGAGCTCCAGGAGGGGCTGAGGGAGCTCGGAGAGGGGTTTGGCAGGAGCAGC
>WBMZ01001214.1:0-17809 GCA_013400975.1 Atrichornis clamosus | reverse complement strand
CAGGAGCAGCTGAGGGAGCTGGGAAGGGGCTGGAGCAGCAGGAGCGGCTGAGGGAGCTGGGAAGGGGCTCAGCCTGGAGCAAAGGAGGCTCAGGGGGGCCCTTCTGGCTCTGCACAAGTCCCTGACAGGAGGGGGCAGCCAGGGGGGATTTGGGATCTGCTCCCAGGGAACAGGGACAGGAGGAGAGGGAACGGCCTCAGGTTGTGTCCAGGGAGGTTTAGGTTGGATCTCAGGGAAAAATTCTCCTTGGAAAGGGTTGTCCAGTCCTGGCACAGCTGCCCAGGGCAGTGGTGAGTGCCCATTCATGGAGGGATTTAAAGCTCTGTGGATGTGGCACCTGGGGACAGGGGTGGCCTGGGCAGTGCGGGGGAGTGTTTAGGTTTGATGATCTCAGCGGCTTTTCCAACCTAAACCATTCCATGATTCTCAGCCACCACTGTTGTGGCTCTGGGGTGATGTCCCAAGGTGCTGTGGCAGAGGAGCCTGTGCCACCCACGTCCTGGGCACAGAGCAGGGCACGGGCAGCAGGGAGCTCCCCCCTGCACCACCCTGCAGGTGCTCAGTGCCTGTCAGCAGAAACTCCTGCATTTCCTAAGATTTCCTTGGGATTTATTTTCCCAAGCCATTTAATGTCCTGGTGGGGGTTGGTCTGGAGGTTCCCCGTGCCAAGGGACAGATTCCCAGGCCTGGCCGTGGTGAGCCTGGGGGCACTGGCGTCTCTGTAGGGCTTTGCCTGCTGCAAAGAGAGCCCCAAAACAGGGAACACACGGAGCACATCCCAACAGAGGGATGAGCAGCCCCGAGCTGTCGTCCTGCCGGCAGAGAGTGGTTCGTCCCTGGGAATGGTGGCGTCCCTCCACCAAGCTGTGGGACAGCCAGGAGCTCCAGCTGCGCGTGAGCTCATCTGTAATTTAGCAGGAGGATGGGCGGGAATGAGGCTCCTCTGCATCTTCTCCTCATGGAAAACCGATGGAGCCAGGGCTGGGTGCTGCCGCTATCCAGCGCTGTGATTTCCATGGCTCCAGCCCGCTGTTCCCAGCGGCTGGGGGAAGCTGGTGGCAGGGAGATGAGGGATCCCGGGGCGCCGGGGGTGGTGGGAAGGTGGCAGAAAGGCCGCGGCGGAGGACTCTGCAATTAGCAGGCAGCGGTGATTAGCGCAGCGCGGGGTCGCGGCGCGGTCACCGCCCCAAAGGGCTTTGAGCGCTCTCCAAATCCCTGGCGGCAGAGCCAGGGCTGGGATGGGATGGGATGGGAGAAGTGAGGGATGCTGGGCTCTGCCAGACCCCCCCGGCCGTGGAAAGGTCACCACGTCCCCGGGATAAAACGCTGGGGGTCTCTGGAGCTGCTGATGGATCCAGGGAGATGCGGGATGTGCTGGAGCTGCTGTGGGGAAGGACCCGGTGCTCTTCCTCCCCCTGGTGAGGGTCTCCACAGCAATTCCAGCTGGGATGTGAGCAGGAGGCGGCATCCCCTGTGCCCAGGCTCATGCAGGGAGGAGGAAACACGAAAGCAGAGAGGATTTTTGCTACTTCCGAGGAATTCTGGAGACTTTTGCGCAAAGAGATCAAGCACGAAATAGGAGAGATGGGGCATAAGCGTGGATTAATTGGAAAAGTTCGGGGAAGGGCGTTCTTCCCTGTGAAACCAAGCAGCTCCCAGCAGCCTTTCCAGGACGCCCTGGGTCGGGTGTGAATCGGTGGCAAATCCCTGGCGGTGCATAAAACTCGGGAGCGCGGGGGAGGCGGAGGAGCCCGCGTGAATTCCACAAACATTTGTGCTCCCTGAATCCCTGGGCAGTGCTGAAATGTGGCTGCGTGACCCCGCCCAAATCCCATAAGGAGCTGGGGATTAGGATCCCCGAGGAGCCTCACCGGTTTGCAAATCCATCCACAAGAGAAGCGTCCGCCCTTCTGGCAGGAGAAAAAGCTGGAAATGACTCTAGATGGGATTTCTGTCTCCTGCAAAAGGATGGACATGGGGACAGGGATGTGGCTGTGGGATGGGTGTGAGGGGTCAGCACCAGCATCACCAGGAGCACTTTGTTTCCTAAAAAACCTAAAATTTGTCATCTGATAAGGTGAGGGCAAACGGTTCTGGGACCCTTGCGTGGGTTTCACCAGGAGCAATTAATTCAGATTTGCTGATATTGTCATAATTACAACTTTTGCTGCCGTGGATTCATTTAGAGAATAATTTCCATGAGTTAATTGGTGCGCTAACACCGCTCCATGTTTTCTGTTCTTTCCAGAGGGTCACCAGACAGGGATGGCATCGTAAGTATTGCACAGACCTCTGCTCCTGAGGTGTCACCTCCCCTCCCACCACCATCAGCATTTTGTGAACAGTCTCCTTTTTGCTCTTTAATATAGAATATAAATGTGAGAATCTATCTGTAAAAAAAAAAAAAAAAAAAGGTCTATTCCAGGTTTCCCACAAAAAAGAACAATACGGGGAGACCTGGGGAGCGCCGGGGGCAGAGGGAGCAGGTGTCCTGCTAAAGCCCCAGCTCCTCATCCTCATTTCCACTGCTGCTAATTGGCTTGGGCCAGATTTGCTGTGTGAGGAGTTAAGGGGAAATTGCCCGAGCAGCTGGTTCCAATACCTATTTTTATTTTCTATATTAACCTGAAAACAAGGAGACACTACTTTTAAAAAATTATTTTATTATTTTTATTATTGCTGCTTTTATTTCTGGTGTTAGACACAAACTCCCCTGCTAGAGCTGGGTAGGAGACGGACCCTCCTCCTTCAGCATTTGATACCAAAAGTTCTGTCGGGTTCAGACTGGGACTGAGCTGGGCTTTATTTCTGGAGCAAATTCCGATTTTAGAATTTCACCTTAAAACAAAAACGAGACCCTTGTGAGGCTCAGCAGGGAGAGCAGTGCTGGGGTACCTTTTACAAAGGTTAAAAATTTGGGGGGCCAAGCTGCTCCTTTCAAGAGATCATTTTTCTTTTTTTTTTTTTTCTTCCCAATCTGACCCCAGATCCTTGGATTTGGGCTTGCCCTGTGTTTTTAAGCTACTTGTGAAAAATTAGAGATTAAATCTAGCCTGCAGCTCAGGTAGAGCTTTCACCAGGGCTCTATTCAGCAGTGAGAAATAACAGGGGCAGGAATTTCTTCATGGAAAGGGTGGTCCAGGAGGTGGTAGAATCCCCATGCCTGGAGGTGTCCAAGGAAGGCCTGGATGTGGCACAAGGTTGGGATCAATCCACAGGTTGGACTGGGTGATCCTGGCGGGTTTTCCAACCTCAGTGATCCTGTGAACATGCAGGGAACATCCCCAAGCTGTTCCCTTCCCAGCAGAAATGCCCTTGGGCAGCTTTTCCTTGTCAGGTGTGGGCAGAGGGGCCCCAGGTGCCCTCTCCGTGGAGCTTTTGAAGGATGCAGGAATGCAATTTTTGGGGGATGTAATGGAACTCCTGAAGGTATTTAAGGCAGAGGAGTCGGAGATGGAGACATCTCATATAATTTTTCATCCTCCAGCCCCTTCTCTCCACAATATTTGGAGCCACTGGAGTGGC
Source organism: Atrichornis clamosus (assembly GCA_013400975.1). Lineage (NCBI taxonomy): Eukaryota > Metazoa > Chordata > Aves > Passeriformes > Menuridae > Atrichornis > Atrichornis clamosus. Next base: position 14,284 of record WBMZ01001214.1, on the reverse strand, counting down.
CAAGAGGCAAATCCTGACTGCTGAATAGAGTCCTCAGGAAAATCCACACCTAATCCTGGTGGAGCCGCAGCGGAGCCCTCCTTTCCTTACAAACCAGTGATCCCTAGTTCCTTGAATCTTTTTATGTATTTAAAAGAAAAAAAACCCAAACCAGAAGCAAGGAGCAGCTACTTTAACCCTTTTTCTGCCACCCCCATCCCTTGCAGCAGCCCAGCCCTCATCCCACTGATCCATCTTCCAATAGCAACCCCGAGAGCGCGCGGGAAGGAGGAAATAAAACCGCGGTAAGGAAAACGCAGCTCGGCTTCCAGCTTCCCAAGGGTTGTGGAAAACAGGGAGTCACGCTTGGTTTGGAAGCCAGAGTGGAGGAAAACACCCTTTAGGTTCAGCCTAAAGGTCGATAGAAATGGGGTCAAATACGAATGGACAGGGTGGAAAAGCAGGAATGTCGTGGAGCAGCATCCAGAATTCCCACAGAACAGTATCCAGGGGATGTTTTTTCCCCTCTTGTGCTTCCAAGGAGGTTGTTCCATCCTTAGGCAACACCTTGGGAAGCAGTGGGTGAGATGTGGAGGGTGAGGGGCTGGATCCAGCCCTGGATCAGTGCAGCCCGTCAGGCCCTTGGCAGGGAGCGGGGGTGGGAATGCTCCCTCTGGAAGCTCAAGGGAGCTGGATTATCCCATTTAGGTGTCCAAAATGGTGAGCCCAGCCAGAGGTGAGTCCCCAGGGGCCTGGCTGCTCACTGGCTGTGGTATCCAGTGGGATTTGGGTGGGATTTGTGTGCCCAGAGCAAACCAGGAAAGGGTTCCACAGGTGACGGATGCCAGGAGCTTCCTTCCAAACCAGATCCCTGGATCCGGAGCAGCAATTACTGTGTGTGTGTGACCTGCACTAACTCATCCCAAACACTTCCCACTGCTCCATCCCAGCCTCACAACACCCAGCACGCTGGATAATGGAATCTGCATCCTTCTTGAGACTCCCTCTTCCTGGGGAAGGTGTTTTTCTCCCGAAAAACAGCAGTGCTGTTCCTGCCTGACAGGGAGCCTCCAGGGCTGTCGGCTCTTCCCGTGGGCTGGAACATCCCAGCACATGGAAAAATGGCCATTTCATTCCTTTATTTTAAGAAATGTGGAATGTTCAGCTAATGAATATCCGAAAAACCCCCTTTCAGCTCTCTGATACGGGAGAATCCCAGAAAAGGGGAATGCTGTTGGATCTTACAGATGTGTGTGTGTGGAATAACACCCAAGGCACACCATGGGATGTGCTGTGGTCTGGATTCCTTCATTTAAACCATGGGAATGTTCTTTTCCACTGTGTTGCAGAAGAAATCCAACGGAGCCCCGAACGGATTTTACGCGGAGATCGACTGGGACAGATACGTGAGTGCCCCATGGAGCTTCCCCTGCCTCCAGCAGCTCCACCTGGGAATTCCAGCCTGGGCCCACACCGGTTTGGGGTTTTTTGGGTGATTTTTGGGATGTCAGTTGTGTCCAGATTCCTATTTCATACCTGCAGGTCAATCAGAACTTCCCAGAAGTGAGGGGGATCTGGAGAGCCCTGTCCTGGCTCCCAGGATGTTGCAGCTTATCCGGGGAAAAACCTTGGCTTACAAGCAGGAATTAAAAACCTTTGTTTCTGCAAAATTAATTGTGAAATTGGAGGGCTGTGCCCTTTGCTCTGTGTGACCTCAGGGGTTGGGCTGTGCTGGACGTCCCTTCCTGCAGGGGGAAAGAGCTGCTCCAGCTTTTTGGGAGCAGAATTAACATTCCTAATTTTTTTTTTTTGGGTGTTCTCTATCCAGAACTCACCTGAGCTCGATGAGGAGGGATACAGCATCCGACCCGAGGAACCAGGATATATCCTTTGTTGTTGGCTTTGCCTCTTGGGTTACAAACTGAAACGTGAGCTGGCAGGCAGGGCAGGCCTCTGGCTCTTTTAATTTCATTATTATTAATAATTACTGTTTATTTCCCCTGCTTAATTTTTGTTTTGAGCTGTCAGTCCACAGATAAAGCTGAATTCCAGTAGGAATTACCTGAGGCATTGGATCAGAAGGTGATTTTAATTGTCTTTGATTCACTGCTATGGAATGAGTTGTGAGGAGTGTGGGAGCATCCCATGGGATGCTCCATGGAGCTGTGTCCATCCTTATCCTGGAGAAAAGGAAGCTCAGGGGAACCTTCTGGCTCTCAACAAGGAGGATGGAGCTGGGGGGGGTCAGGCCCTGTTCCCAGGGAAGGAGGGATAGGATGAGAGGAAATCACCTCAAACTGTGCCAGGAGAGGTTTAGGTTGGATCTTAGGAACATTCCTTCATGGAAAGGGCTGTGAGGCATTGGAACAGGCTGCCTGGGGCAGTGCTGAGTCCAAATCCCTGGAGGGATTTAGCATCCATGTGGATGTGGCACTTGGGGACACGGAGCAGTGGTGGCCTGGGCAGTGCTGGGGATGGTGGGACTCCGTGGTCTTGGAGTGCTTTTCCAACATAAACAACTCCGTGAAATCCAGACGTAGAAACAACCCCCTGCTGGGCTCCCTAGGGCTGGAGTTATCCCTGCGAACACCAGTTCCACATCCTGCCTGCACCTGGATAAAGCAGTGCCAGGCACAGCAGGATTTACTCCTCTCCTTGAGAATTCGGGATACGCACTTAGGGAGCGCCGCATTCCCGCTCTCCGGCAAGCCCTGAGCCTTGGAATGCTCTTGCATCCAGAGGAAACTTCCTTAACCGTGCTCTACCTACCAAAGGAAAGCACTTCTACTCCTCGAGCGAGTCCGAGGAGGAGGAGGAGGCGCACAAGAAGTTCAACATCAAGATCAAACCTCTGCAGGCCAAGGACGTCCTGCGCAGCGCGGCCACCGTGGACGAGCTCAAGGCTTCCATAGGGAACATCGCGCTTTCTCCGTCCCCCGTGGTGAGTCCTCCCGGCTTCCCGCAACTTCAGGAGCAGTGGTGTTCCACAGGGATCATCCCAACCTTGGAGGGAACTGATGCTCCACTCGGTGTCCTTATTTTAGGGTCTGGTGCAGAGGGGGGTGGCTGCAGGTGGAGAGCGCATGTACTGAAATGAGGTTTTCGGTTCCAAACATCTTAAAAATGCCCTTTCCTGCTCATAAAACAGGACAGTTGGGATCAGAATATATTCCCCTGATGTTTTTTCCCCCTTTTCCCCTCATTTTTCAGTGCGGAAAAAAGGGAATCTTCAATCATTTTCGGTCAAGGGGAATTTTCAATCATCATCATTCAGGATATAAATGAGGGTCTTGCCCTGATTCCCAGGACAAGGACAAAGTATCTGTGGGATTTTCCACGCTGCTGCTATGGGATGTTAAAGGGATATTTCTTACCCTGGAGGTGAATCCAGGTTCCTGGAAGGAAAAGTCGTCTCTCCATAGTCCATCCTGGCATAGATGCCATCACCCTCTGCTTTTCCTGAGGCTTGTTAAGATTTCTGTTGGCTCATCCCAATCTGTTCAGCCATGAAAAAACTGGATTTTGATCTTTCAGTAGATTTTAGTGTGGGCTTTAGTGTCTTCCCAGATGAAGCTTTCCATGATTTATAAATAACCTGGGTCTGAAGTGTGGATGAGCCAAAGGAAAGATGAAATCAAGGAAAAACCAAAGGAAAGGTGAAATAAAATCAATGTATTTTATTTCTTCTTTCCAACCGGGAAATTTCTGTCTGTTGGCATTCAAGGATTAAAAATTGCCGTTGGATGCTTTGAGAAGCACAAAAAAAAGGGGGAAAAAACCCAACCTCAAACCCAACCATTAAAGTAATAATAATAATTTTTAAAAGCATCAAATGCAGAAAAAACGGGAGAGTTTGGAGACTGGCAATTATTTGCCAAATATAGGAATGATTTCTTGTGGAACCAAGCAAATTTAGGTTCTGCAGAGTGATGACCCCAGCATTTTGTTGCACATGTGGATTTAATGTAGGAGATGACAATTTTTTGGGAGGAGAGGGAAAAGTGCAACGTTTTAAAAATGGGATAAGGAAAGCACTAAAAATTTATTTGAGGGGCCAATTCCTTTGGTTTGTCCTCCTTCCCTTGCAGGGATGTTGGGATTCTGGAAAGTGTCCCTGCCCGTGGCAGTGGGGTGGGGATGAGATGAGCTTTAAGGTCCCAACCCAAACCAGTCTGGAATTTGATGATTTATTAAGAAATTGTGGAGTGGTTGCACTCAGCTCCTGGCAGCCCAAACTTCCCTGGCAGTTTTTATTCCCATTGATGAAATCCTTGAATAGTTTTGGACTGGAATGCAAGGATTAGGCTGAGGTGATCAGCAGCTCCTTTCCAGGAAAACCAAATTCCCACAGAATCTGCGTTTTGCCAAATCTGATTTTTGTCTCCTCTCTTCCGTGGGGTTTTTCCTCTCGAGGTCAGGGGGTTTGTCATTCCTTTGGGAAGGGGTGAGGAGGGGGTGCCTGTGTGGGGTGGCCTGAAGGATTTGGGATGTTGCTGTGCCTTGGGGTGATCCGTGCCCCTGGCAGAGCCCAGCCTGGGGCTGGAGCCGGTGCCTCCCTGCAGAGTGGGCTCAGGGAAAAGCCCCTGCCAGGCTGGACAGAAGGATCCACGCTGCCTCTGCACGTGGGGATCCCAAATCCGGTGTCTGGAGCCAAAGGGAGCAGATGGGCAGGTGAGCGGAGCCGCTCCCGGCACTCGGATCCTGGCACAGGCTCCGGCCTCGCCGGCGAGGAAAGCACCAAAGCCCCAGGCAGGAGCTGCCTGGAGGAGCCTTGCATCCACAGGAATTCCAGGTTTTGCTGCCAGGTCCCTCCCCTTGTCCTGGGCTTGTCTTTTGCTCCAAAACCAGCTGCGAAGTCCTGCTCTGGCACTTCATCCCTCCTGGAAGGGAGCAGTGGGAGATCACAGAATGCCAGAATCACGGAATGGGTTGGAAGGACCTTAAAACCCATCCAGTCCCACCCCCTTCCATGTGCAGGGACACATCTTCTGCTATCCCAGGGTGCTCCAAGCCCCGTCCAACCTGGCCTTGGACTCTCCCAGGGATGGGGCAGCCAGTGCCAGAAGCTTCATCCGTAGGCGTTGTCCTTCCCAGCCCTCTGGCTGTTCCCTAACTGGGGAAGCAGAGGAAAACTGGAGGCACTGGTGTAAACTGGTGTCAGCCACACCCTCTGCTTGAAGGCCAAGAGCTCCAGGTCCTTTTTGCTGCAGGAGAACCCAGGTGGTGGCACCAGCTGCCCGGGCCTTGCGCCACCTGGGCACAGCCCAGCTCCTTCAGACTTCCCACCCACATCCCTGATCCTGCTGGCTTCCCTCTTTGCTCCCAGGAAACTCAGCCCTGGGAGCAAAGAATGAAAGAAAGAGTGACTGGATAAAGGGGATGAGGGAGAAATTGAAATGAAGTGACTTAGAGGGGTAGAAATGGTGGGGTTGACTTTCCACTCGTGGGGACCTTTCCAGGGAATGAAGCAGACTGGGAATGGCCTGTTAATGATAATGGAATTCTTGCCATAAGATGGCTCAGGTGCAAGTTTTATATTTCCAAACATTCCCTCTCCCTCCAGTCTCCCACATGGATGGGTGACAGCCTGGCTGGAGCACTCATGACCCTCTGCTTTGCCGTGTCTTTAACCTGGTGCAAATCTTTGATTCCTCTATTACTCTTTATAAAAAAACACCTCACATTCTCATTCTCTTTTTTTATTCTCTCTGCATTCTTTTAGAGGAAAAGTCCGGTAAGAAACACCATTTTTATCTCCTGTAATATTTTAACCCAGCCTGGCACTCCCTGTCTCTAGAGCTGAAATGTAAAATGCAAATAACAGACCCTGCCCTTCTAGGATGAAGTTTAATTTCCTTTAGCACTGACTTAGAGCATTTAAAAATAGAGTGTTTAAAAATAGAGTGAAATCTTGGCTTGGAGTGTGCAGAGCCTGGGGGTGTAGGTTGGGTCGAAGAGCTTGGACAAGGTTCTGCCTGGATTGTGGTACATCCAAAGGTAGGAGAAGGCAGGAAATCCATCCATGGTCCGTCACCTCGGTGGTGCCACTGGGTTTCTCCAAGAGAATTGGGCTTCCAACTGCTCCTGTGGGGAAATCCACCCGTTTCCCCGAGTCTGGGTTCCCTCGGGGCCTCTCCCAGAGTGATCCACGAGGAGTTGTGCTCCAGTGGCAGGGGCTGTGTGGAGGAGGAGCCCCGGGGAGCTGTGGAGGGCGTTGGGGACCTTGGGGTGCTGACCTGTCACTCTCTGACCAGGTGTCTCTTCTCTCTCCTTCTCGCTGACCGCAGCGGCGCAGCCCGGTAAGAACTCGCTCCCTGTTCCCTGCTCCCTGCTCCCGGGAATGGGGTGCTGGAGGGGTCCCAGTCCATGCCGGGGTCGGGGACAGGTGCCAGTGCCAGTAGCCGCCCCCCTGGGTGACCCCGGGTGATGGTGGGACCTCAGTGATGGGAGCTCTGCACCTGCATCCTTGCAAACTCCTGGAGATCCCGCCCGTGGGGCTGGGATGTCCCCACTGTCCCCTTCTGCCGCACAGCCCCGGCTCCTGAGCTTGGGAGGATTTGGGTTTTGCTCCATGTGACCACTGGAACAGCTTCCCAGGGCAGCAGTGAGTGCCCATCCCTGGAAGGATTTTGTGGATGTGGCACTTGGGATAGCGCCAAAGGCAGAGCTGCCAGCGATGGCTTCACGGGGCTCAGAACCCTCCTGGTGGGGTTTTCTGCTCCCCGGATTTCGGCCACCGTCGGGAAATGTCACCTCAGACAACTCCTACCACGTCTGTTGGGCTGCTGGGGTGACAACTGGCATGCACCCATATCCCTGTGCATCCCACTCATTCCTGTGTTTCTACTTCCAGGGCACGATTAAAAGGAATTTATCCAGTAAGTATCTCCTGCAGCCCCTGAAAACAGCCCTTGCAGTGGGTGGAGGTGTTTTGATGAGTGGGGGGATAAAAGGCAGTGATTGGGTTTGTTTTAGAGTGGTCCTCGGCAGAACTGATGGCATCCCAAAAGTTTTCCTTGTGGGAGGATGTTTGGGATATCCCTGGGCTAGCAGTGCAACTCCCTGGTCTAGTTAAAAAAAGTTCAAACCAGGTATTTTTTCTTTCCAGCATCTCCAGAGCGGCGTGGGGTGGGATTTGTGGCACACTGGGAGCCAGTCCCCTGCCAGCACGGGGGCAGGGTGGGCAGGGGGGATGCCCAGGAGCGGGAATGGCTCTCATCCCGTGTCTGTCCTGTCCACAGGTGAGGAGATCACGCGGCCCCGGCGCTCCACGCCCACCCCAGACCCCGCCAGGTCAGTCCAGACCCCCTCCATGGGATCATCCAACGTCATCCCAGTGTGGGGTTGGAACATTCCCAAGGGCGGGTGCACGTTTTCCCCGTGCTCCGTGGGAAGCATCCGTTCTCCCCCAGGCTTTGATCCTTGTTTGTCTGTGTCTGGGGAGGTCAAACCCAGGATAACTCAGGAAATTCCCTGAATATTCCTGGTCCTACAGCTGGTACCAACCCAACTGGTGACTGCTCCAGTTGGGCTCAGCAGAGGCACCAGTGCAGAAATGTCACTTTTTTAACCTTTTAGGATCACAAGACAGCTGAACATCCTTTTTGGGATTCTGCAGAAGGGCCTGGAGAGGAGAAGGCTCTGGGAGAACCTCAGAGCCCCTTCCAGGGCCTGAAGGGGCTCCAGGAGAGCTGGAGAGGGACTTGGGACAAGGAGTGATAGGACAAGGAGGGGAATGGCTTCCCGCTGCCAGAGGGTTAGATGGGATATTAGGAAGGAATTGTTCCCTGGGAGGGTGGGGAGGCCCTGGCACAGGGTGCCCAGAGCAGCTGTGGCCGCCCCTGGATCCCTGGAAGTGTCCAAGGCCAGGTTGGAGCAACCTGGGATAGTGGGAGGTGTCCCTGCCCATGGAAAGGTGTGGGAATGAGATGATCTCCAAGGTCCCTCCCAACCCATTCCATGATTTTGGCAGGATTGAGGGGCCGATGGTGGTGGCACCCCCAGGTTGGGATGCACAGCATCCATATCTGCTCTCCCACAAAAGCACCAAGGGCATTCCCTGCCGGAAGCCACCTTGAGGCTGATCCGTAGAGAGAGCTGGCCAAGGTTCTGGGTGGATACATTGATTTAGGAATGCAAACACACCAGTTTGTATGGGATAAAGCCAAATCTTACTGGGAATTTGCCCTGCGCAGCTCCAGGGCTCAACTCAAAAGGTGTTGGACCAGAGTGTGGCCCAGATATTGACAATTTTTTTTTAAAAATCCTTTTCCATGAAGTTCTGACCAATTCTGAAGCACCTTGAACTGTCCCAGCAGCTGCTGTGGCACTGCAGCTTTGGCACCGTGGTGCCAATTTTTTCCCACCTGGAATCCTGCGTTTGGCTGGAATACAAAAAGTCCTTGAAAATATTTGTCTTTGCCTCACACACGGGGTTAGGGCACAAACCTGCCCCTCATGGCTCCTCTTCCTGTCTCATCCCACAGCAAGAAACCCGGGGAAGATCCGGCTGCGCTGGCCCCGCTCTTCGGGCCCCCGCTGGAGTCGGCCTTCGAGGAGCAGAAGCTGGATGGTGAGTTTGGGAACACGCTGGCATCTCCTGGTAAGGCCATGGAAAGGCTTTTCCAGGCCTGGCACAGCTGCCCAGGGCAGCGGGGGAGTCGCCAGCCCCCGAGGGATTGAAAATCCCTGTGGATGTGGCACCTGGGGACACGGGGCCGTGGTGGGATCTGCGTGCTCGGGGAGTGGTTGGGCTTGGTGGCCTTAGAGGGCTTTTCCCACCTGAACAATTCCATGATTCCCAGCTTCCCAGGCTTCCTCTTCAAGAGGACAAAGCCAAAGCAGAGGTTGAAGGGCGGGCGGCCCGAGGCCGGGGTTAATTCGGGTTGGATGGAAACAGAGCAAGTGCTTAAGTCAATTAGTTAATTACGTGGTCTGGGCCGGATCCTGGCAGGGAATGGCTCAAGAATATCAAAACTATTGACTCTCAAATCAAAGCACTCACCCAGGGAGAGCTTAACACCATCCCAACATCCCAGATCTGCCGTCAGTGAAATCCCAACATTCCGGATGGAGCTGTTCTTCCTAGGAAATGCCCTCTCGATAATGTCATTTTTTCCTCCAAAACCACTATTTGCTTGACATAGAGACACTCTTCTCCTCTCCAGACCTGATTTTTCCCAGTTTTCCCAAAGCACGGGGATCGTGCAAGGCTTGTTTTCCCCAAAGAACAACCCCATTCACCCACCAGAGTGGGGTTGTTCCCAGAGATATCTCCTCCTCCTCCTCCTCCTTCTGGAGCCAGTCTCAGGGAATGGCCACTGCCCTCGCAGCCTTGTTGTGTCTCATTAACAACTCCGGTTAATTCTTTTAATCAAAGCTATATTTGCATGCAGTTCTCTGCACAAAAAAAAGTGCAAGACATTTAACTTACGTATAAAAATATCTAATTTTTTTCCCCTACAGCCCCTGTGAATACAATTGTACCTTGTCATTTTAATACCTGATGGGGGTTTTTTTTCTGCATATCCTAAAATTCCAGGCAATTTTTCCAATGAATACAATGCTTTCCTTCACGTCCTAAGCCATCAGTGGCATTGTTTTGTTTGTCAAGCAGCATAAGTGTCAAACTAATTGCACGTCCTGCTTCAAAACCAGGCAAGCTTTTAATTATCCACCATTACAAACCCCCCCCATCTTTAATTAATGAGGTTCGTGTCACTGTCTGGTCCCTCTTTTCCCAGAGTCTCGGTGTCTCATCCGTGTGTTTTGGTGATTGGAAGAAAATCCTTGGTTTTCTCGTTGCTTTAAATGTTGCTTTTTGATTTTTTTTTTTCCAGCTGCTCTAGATCAGCCTGAGATATGGGGGTCAGTCCAGCCCGTCAACACAAGTGTAGAGTCCCCAAAGCTTCCAAGACCTTTTCCAACTGGAAGTAAGTGACCGGGCAGATCATCAATCCAAAATAATTTAATCCGTACAGGAATCGGATCAAATATTTGACTTTTCCTCACCCAGGTCGTGCAATTCCGTAAAATCTTAAATTGGAGGGTTTTTTTCTTCCCCTGGCTTGACTTGATTTAGTGCACGTTGTTGCTTTTTGATAATGGAGGGATGGGATGGAGGGAAGGATGGGATGGAGGCATGGATTGCACCCAGGGCGGGATGGAGGGATGGTACCCAGGCTGTGAGAGGTTCTGCCCATCCTTCCTGGGATTGGTGCCTCTGCCATGAGGGCTGGATTTGCAAGGTGGAATCTCTGCAGCCGGGACAAATGTCCTGCTTGGAGCCTGTGCTCAAACCCAGGCTGCCCCCACAGCCCTGGAATACCTGATCCGTGGTTATTTGGCCGGAAAAGGTTGGAAGCACCAGTTTTTCTGGGCTAACACAAGGAAGAGCAGCACAGCCCCAAATCCCTGATTTTTATTGCAGCTTTCCCATTGCCTGGGGCAGCGGGAGACTGCAGCTTTTCCTTCTCCTGAGCTGCAAAGTCGTTCTTTCCTCCTTTTCCAGCTCCTTTTCCCCCTTTCCAAAGGGAAAATGGTCACTCGATGGTGCCAGAGCAGCCACGGAGCCTCCCAGGCTGCTCCTCTTTGAGCTCTGGCCTTGGGTCTGATTTGAATCTCCTCTGCAGAAATGCCCCTGGAAAGCAGTGCTGCTTAATTAGCCGCTGTTAATTAGCCACAGCATCCCCTCTCCCGTGTGTGCGTCCTGGATCCGTGTGGGATGGGCACACGAGAATTGCGGAGGCAGATCTGTGCCTCAGAGGCTCCAGGTTTAATTAAAATGGTAATTCGGGGCTTGAAACAGGAGTGCAGGCTGAGATTTTTAAAATGAGGAAAAATAATCCATAAAATCCGACAAAAATGGCTTCCCACTGCCAGAGGGCAGGGATGGATGGGATATTGGGAAGGAATTCTTCCCTGTGAGGGTGGGGAGGCCCTGGCACAGGGTGCCCAGAGAAGCTGGGAGTGTCCAAGGCCGGGTTGGACAGAGCTTGGAGCCGTCTATCACTGCCCTATCCCCTTTTCCCAGCAATCCTGCTTCGCGTTCCATGAAATTTTCCATGTTTCCCACCGCACTGCCGCTGAAGCTCTCCCCCTGTGCTCTGTCTGCAGCCCCCCCGCCGCTCCCTCCGAAGAACATCCCGGCCACGCCGCTGAGGACCGGCTCCCCTCTGCCCCTGGGAATAGGTAACAGCTCCGGGGCTGCCGTGCCACCCGTGCCCTGGGACACCCATCCCGAGCTTCCCGGGGTGCCGGGGGCGTCAGGTCCCCCTGGCCGCGTTTTGGGCGGGGATTTGGGCTTTGTGCGGCCTCTTCCCTTTGGTGCAGAGAATCTCAGGGTGGTTTGGGTCGGGAGGGAGCTTAAAGCTCATCCAGTGCTGCCCCTGCCGTGGCAGGGACACCTCCCACTATCCCAGGGTGCTCCAAGCCCCGTCCAGCCTGGCGTGGGACACTTCCAGGGATCCCGGGGCAGCCACAGCTTTGTGGTGTTTCCGTGGATGCTGCAGTTGGGGTGATGCTGTAGAAACAGCACAAAGATGCTTTTGGCTCCCAAGTCAGTGTTGCCCTGGTGAAATTAATGTTCTTTACACCATCCTTGCCTTTGGGATCAGTCACTCTGGAAATGCAATCCAGCATTAGCCTTAATATCCTGCTGAAATTTGGGAACATGTAGAGGCCTGTTACTGCCTGGAGCAGCCCTGCATGGTCTGTGCTTAGCAAATAACAGGGTGTGCAGGGTCTGCCTGTGTCAGGGGGCTGCTCCTGCACTCCATGCCCCCCAAATTCCTGCTGCTGTCGGGAAAAGTGGGAAAAGCCCCCTGGTACTGCAGCCTGGCACGGGGAAGGGAGAATGGAATGGTGCCGGAAATGAAGGACAACCCAAGGGCAGGGATGGAAAGGTGTTGGATGCAGCCAGAGGACATAAAGCACTGCTAAGGATATAATTCATGGTGCTGTCTGACGGAAAAGCAGGATCTGAGCAGGGAAGGCAGTGCCTGGCCTGGGGACAGGCAGAGCACCTTGGGATGAAACTGCTTTGCCATGAAGAAATCCCCTGCTCTGACCTCACTGCCCTATCCATCACCATCTCATTTGTGCTCCCACCTCTTGGTTTTCCTATTTCTGGGAGCAGCCAGGCTGGCAGTGTCCATCTCCATGCATTGATCCATGCCCAGCCACGTGTGCTGGGTCATTTGCTGGGCTCTGTGTTTTGTAAAGCAAGCAGCTGAGGTCTCTTTTCATCTGTTTTAGCAAAATTCTAATTTATCCCCTAAATGTAGAACAGTGGATGGCTCCCCAAAATGCGGGAGCAGGGATGTGGTGGTGCTGGCAGGAGGAGCCCAGTGTTAGGATCTCCTTTCCCTGGATGTGTAACCCTTGGCTGATGGATCTGTGGTGGTTCTGGAGTCAGGTGGGAATGTTGGGGTGTGGTGGCTCCGTGTGCAGAGCCCTAAAATCCCTGATGTGCTGCTGCTTGTGACTGGAATGACTGGAATACATTCCCTGTGTGCATTCTGAGCTGCATGTCCAGACTCCAGGAGTGTCCACCCAGCATGTTTAAATATATATATTTATACACGAGTGTTTATAAATATATATAGAGAGTGGGGTGTGCCAGAGTGCTGAGTGCACACGTTTGATATCTGCTGATAATTCAGAGTGATAAGGACATGGTGTCGTTGAGAGGACACAGAAAGGCTGTAAATTTTGGGGGGATATGGGATTGTCCTGTGTGAGTGATGGAGGAGCGCTTGGCTCGTGCTGCATGCTCCCTCATCCAGCCTTTTGATCCCGTGGGATTCATTCCATGTTGCACATGGCTGTTGTAGAAACTTCCTTGCCCATGAATTATATAGAGATAAATAAGAAAAGGTGTTTTTAGAGCATCTCCTGTAGAAGTAGCTGGTGTAGAGCCCGTAGAGAATAGAATGGCAGAGCCCTCGCTTAATGCTCGGTGTAAAATAACCTCCTCTGACCACAGGAGGGGACCAGGCAGCAGCAGAGCCCAAAAGGGACAAACTCCCGTCCATCAATGACTTGGACAGCATTTTTGGCCCCGTGCCGTCCCCCAAATCTGCTGCTGCTAACGCAGAAGACAAGTGGGTCAATTTTTCCGATCAATCCCCGGAAAACGCGCCTCCGGAGTTGTCGCCCCGGGAAAAAGCGGGATCCCCGGCGGCGGCCGCGGGCAGCCCGGCCAGCGCTCCCGCGGCGGAGCATCCCCGCCCGCTCCCCTCGCCGCTCCAGCTGGAAGACGTTCCCAAGAAGGTTTCAGAGCAGCCCCACCTTAAGGATGATACCGCCGAGCCGGTCGCTTCTCCCAAAGATTTGGGGCCGGGACAAAGAGCCACCCCGCCGCCCCCTCCGCCGCCCACCTATCGCACGGTGGTGTCGTCCCCCGGACCGGGCGCCAGCACGGGGAGCGCCAGCGGTACGTGCAGTGACAGCGGCCGCGCTTCGGTGTGCCCGTGACCGCCCCCCGCCTGGCTCTGCCCGTCCCGCGCCGCCACGTCTGCCCTCCGCCTGCCTCCTGTGTCCTCCCCGCTCCTCGCTGCCTGTCTCGTTATCCCACGGGCCTCACAGGTTTTCCCGGTGTTCCTGGGAATCCACCTCTCCCCCGCCCCCCGACCCGAAAGTGCCGGTGTTGCAGCTCTGCCCTCTGTGGGAGTCCGGGGGAATAAAGGTGGAAATGTTTCGGGCAAATCGTCTGAGCGAGCCTGAGCTCCAGGGTTGGTTAAATCCCGTCCTGTCGCCCCCAAAAGTCACAGGGCTGAGTGGTGGGTGAGGAAATGTTTCCCAGGGTGAAGCTCTGCCAGAGCAGAAGCTGCTGCTCTGCCTGGCACGTGCTGCCTGCCAGCCTTCACCTGCTTAATTATAAATGTTCATTAGGGCAAACGAGCCCGGAGAGGCTCAGTTTACTCACGCTCTCTGCTTGAGGAGGTGCAACCTGAGCCTGTTCTTTTCGGGCCTCCCTTCCCGGCCCAGTTCAGCCCCTGTGCTCCCACCCTGCATCCACCACAAGCTGTTTTGGAGGGAATTACCCCCGCAGAGCCCTGAGGAACCTCCACCCACACGGGTGCTGGGAGGTGAGGGGTGGGTTGGCTGTGCAGCCCCCCAGCTCCGTATCCAACCGCTGTCCCCATCCTCGGGGGAGCCTGGAAGCCGTGTCACTGCTTTTGGGGGTTTGTCACCTCCACGGAGGGTCTGGGGGGCTGCTGGGGGTGTCCCCCTGACTGTGGCTGCAAGTGTGGCTTTGCTTCAGTGGTGGTGGCTTTTCTGTGCTGGCTTGCGGGGGTGGGTG
>WBMZ01001213.1:0-135264 GCA_013400975.1 Atrichornis clamosus | reverse complement strand
CAGTGTAAAAAAGACATTCAGCTGTTGGGGAGCATCCAAAGAAGGGCAACAAAGAGCCGTGTGAGGAGCAGCTGAGGTCCTTTGGTCTGTTCAGCGTGGAGAAGAGGAAGGGGAGATCNACTGAGGGGAGATCTCATTGCAGTCAACAACTTCCTTGTGAGGGGAGGAGGAGGGGCAGGCACTGATCTCTTTGATGACCAGTGACAGGACCTGAGGGAATGGCCTGAAGTTGTGTCAGGGAGGGTTTAGGTTGGATGTTAGGAAAAGGTTCTTCCCCCAGAGGGTGGTTGGGCACTGGAACAGGCTTTCCGGGGAAGTGATCACAGCACCAACCTGACAGAGTTCAAGAAATGTTTGAACAATACTCTCAGGCACATGGTGTGACTCTATGGGGTGGTCCTGTGCAGGGCCAGAAGTTGCACTCGATGATCCTTGTGGGTCCCTTCCAACTCAGAATATTCTGTGACTGCATGTAACCTCAGCTGATGAAAGATAATGGCATAGCAAAAGACAGGGAGAGATAAAGAATGATGGAATGAAAGTGGGTCTTAGGTGTTGAGTAACCAGCTTAGTTTGGCTTATTCTCATGAAGTGGGGGTGGCAGCAGCCTTTTTCATCTTGATTTTTGGAAGTGCTGCAGAGGGATTGAGACTGCAGGAGAGCTGGCAGTAGTTATTGTGGTTATTTTTCATTCCACTGGGTTGGAGGACTGTGTATGCTATTCTTTGTTTTTATGAAGTTAACTTGCAATACAGAAATGTCAGTGCGGCTTAATTGGTTGCAGCTGAGACTCTGCAAACAGCAAGCATCTCATCTGAACTTCTCACTGGGAGCATGGGTTTGATCAAATCACCTACTGTCATCTTTATTCAGTTAAAAGAAACTGGAACTTAAGGGAAATCTGTGCTAGAAAGGACTTCAACTAGTTTATTCCTGTACCCAAGGCAGGAAACAGCTTTGCTGATTCTTCTGACAGGTGCTTGTCTGACCTGCTTTTAAGGGCCTTCAGTCTTACAGACAACACAGCCTCCTTTGGCAGTCCAGTCCAGTCCTTCCCTGATTGAACTGCATCTGAACTGGATTTTAAAGGAAAATACTAAAATGGCATGCATATATTATATATATTTATGTGTATGGCTTTTTAAATGAAGTAAAGCCAGAATGTTACGTTGTTCATCTAAATGTTTCTAAGAACAGGAAGCAATTTCTTTGCTGCTAGAGTAAATCAATTGCTTTGTTCTTTGGAGTCACCTAAAACGTGGAAGAGTGTAGTAAATCCTTTCATATATTGTACTCCATTTACAGGAAAGATTAAAGCTGAAAAGGCGATTCAGCTGGATGCTGGGAGTGCTGAGAGTCACCAGTGGTAAGTTTGAGAAAGTTTTTACCAACTTGTGTGATTTTATTAAATCCAATAATAAACCTCCCCAGTCTGACACCAGTTTCATAAATGAGTCCTTAATATTTTTTCATAGTTTTATGGAACTCAATTATCACCAGTTGCAGCTAAAAATTACATTGAAATATTCTGTGAAGCATTTACTATAGCATGTGAAGCAACTCAATAACCATATTGCAATATGTACCATGAAATGTAGATGGGACTATTTGCTTAAACCACTATTTTATTGCTCAGAGAACTCGTAGTTTTCCATTTACCTTCCCTTTCAGCAATTCACAAAATAATGTCATTTGACCTTGTATTTTTTCCTTTCTTTTTCTTGTAATAATCTAAATTCTAATAATTAAAATTAGATATAGAAGACTATGGAAATTTGAATTAACTTCTCGATTTTTGTTTTATCATATAGTTTTCCTCTGAGCTTGACAGATAGTTTAGTTTTGTAGACTTTGCTAGAACTGATAAACTCTGCAAATGTAAATATTTTTTAATCAAATCAGCATTATCAGGTAAAAGATAATTCTGCTGAGTTTTAGCTGATAGTTTCTCACCTTTTTTATTAGTAAATTTTTCTGAGCTCCTGATTTCTTTTCTAATATTATTAGCTTTTCCTTTCCATTTTGATTTCTACGTGCTTTATTAATTTTGTCATTGCACGTGTAGGTTGGGATTTCACTAAACTTTTACATATCTAAGCCAAATACTTTTATCCCAGGATTCTTTCACAATCTAAAAAGAAGCAGCCACTTCTGGAGTGCAGTTCATCAGAGTCAATTTTGCCCATTTAGTCTTGCATGAGGAGGAGATGAATTCCTCCTGAGGCTCAGTTGACAACATCTCCATTGCCAACGAAGGGAGCATATGTCAGCTAGCTCAGTTTTAAATACCTGATTAGACACAGATACTGTCATTTAATTAGGTAATTCTCTGTCTTGGTTTATCTCCTTCTGAAAGCAATTTACAGCTGTTTCTACTCTTTGCTTGACCACAGTCATGGCCACTTCTACAGGGTAATGCTGGTGTTCCCCTCTCAGCTAGAACTATGTGTATAAACAACCACAAAATCACATGCAAGTATGAATCCTGCCCCTCCCTTTCTCCTCGGCCCACAAGACTGACAAAATATCCTAGTATAAATACGACTTCACTGGCAGAAACTATACTGATAAAACCTTACATATTGTTATGTAGGTGGTCTGCTGGAACCTCACATGTGAGATCCTGTACTGGCAGGCACATCTAGCAGGGTAGAATTACGAGTGTAAGGAGATGTGTTCCAGAGGTTAGCTCAGAAAGCCGAGTTGAGAGGTTTAAGAGGAAAATCTGATGTTTTGTAAGCTACTGCTTCTTGTAACAGGCAATGGATTTCTGTATGTTTGCAGTTTCCATCCTTTGTGTATCTGGGTTGCAAATGAATGTGAGGTTTTTATCAGTTATTGTTCAACTGGTGGCTTTCTAGTGGTATAGATGGACACTCCAGATGTGAATAGTTTGCTATAATTTTTTTTCTGAATATATTATCTTCTTGTGTTTCTTTTCCGAAATCTTTCTGACTTGGTGCACGATTTTTAAAGTGTGGTGCCCTGTAATGGTTATGCCAATCTAACTGAGGCTCTGCATACTGAGCAGAATGGAATTCCATTCTCCCGAGGGACATTGGTATATTTTTATTTAGCATGACAGTTGTTCAGTCTGTAGTCCCAGTAGATACTTCTCTGCTGTGCTACTGCTTAACCAGTTGTACTTGTTTAGTAACTTTTTCTTTGTAATTTGGATTTTTTCTGTTTTATTCCTTATAAAGTACTTTACATATATTTAATTGATTTCATGTTTATTTCAGACCATTTCTCAGGTTTGAGGCCATTTAGGATTGTAAATAAATCCCCTCCCAGCTTACAATTTTATTTCAAAAGCATTTTGTTGTTTTGTGGATTTTTTTAAATCATAGACTTCATTAATGAAATTACTGGAAGATAATGAAGCCAGCGCTAAACTTTGGGTGACACCTATAGTGATGCTCAGGTTCACATGAACCTGATTCTGCAACCATCTCTACAGGTGATTTAATCTAAACAATATTTCCATGGTTAGATTTTTGAGGAACATAAGGTAGGACAAAGTCAAAGGCCACATAAAGTTAAAGGTATATCTCATTTGTTGCATGTCTCTTATAGTCCAGGCTTTTTTATCTTGCCAGAACTTTTTTTTTACTGTTTGTTCACAAAAAAGCTTGTTTTAACTGTTTTGTGTGCTTATGCACTTAAAGAATAATTTATCCTAGAACGTCTTCAGATTAGCGGTTTTTGCTTGTAACTCTTCTGCTTCTCCTTCTTCTTGATAGCACCTATGTTTGCCTTTTTGCTTTCTGTTGGGGCTTTCTGCATTACCCACGAGACTTTGCTAGTCAGCTATATGTCAGATCTGGATTGTTTGAGTCTGGCCTAAGCACATTTTTCCAGTTTATCTAAACATTATTTCACATGTTAATCCCCATGAACAGGAAATTAGACTTCAGGGAATCTTCCCTGTAGAAACTGTGCTCTCAAAGTTGTATGCAAACAGAATTTTGCCTAAAGTCATAAACAGATAAGACTATGTATGAACAGAAAACAGTGCAATGCAATTAAGTCACGAATAAATAATGTGTGAGAGTAATATGAAATCCATAGTTAGTAAGAATAATAAGAAAATAAAAAGTAGAACAAATATTTACACAAAAAAATGCTAGAGTCAGTAGCAGGTGGTCACTTTCAGAGATGAAGAGCAGTACTCCAGGTTGACACCTGAATGTCTCCATTATATGTGTCTACATGTGAGCAAGGGCCTTGTCCTCCACTCACAGGGTGTGAGAGTTGAGAAGGCAGCATGTGCCATTTGATGTGCCAGGGTATCTGCATGGCACGGCAGATATCACACAGGACCTTTGGGGTTTGTACATTTCCAGGCCAGCATCCAGAAGTGGTGGGAAACGCGAGGGCATCTTCAGTGGTAGTAAACACCTGTGTCCAGGCAGGGATCCTGTGAGTTGAACAGGGTCTTGGCTGACTGTAATAGGAGATTAGATACACAGATGAGAAGCTCAGCATGAATGCAAGCTCTGTGTGAAAGCAATGCTGTCTCAGACCAGAATTCTTGCTTTTCATCTCACTGCCAACATAAAATTTTCTAGAGCTATGTAAGGTAAATAATCTTAGCCTGTGTAGGAAGAGCCCATCTGTTTGTTACATGTAAGGCTATGTCAGTCTGTATGAGCTATTGATAAGGAAGCTGGTTTTCTGACCTTGACTGAAGAAAGTTTTTGTTGATTACTTACTAATCTGTTCTTTCTAATTTCTGAGGGGTTTTGATATTTCCAATCAGCGTAACTGGGGTTTTCACTCATGTTTGGTATAGCTGCTATCTATGTTGTCCACTCATGCATTATTTCTAATGTTTTCTTAAACTGTTTAATATATTATGGCTTACTAAATGAGTGAGGATTAAATGATAGCCTGTTCTATTCCCAGTCCTGTACCTTGCTCTCTACTTACACTTAACCCTCGTGGAGTAGGGGGAATATAAGCGAATAAGAAATTGAATCCAGCCTTGTTGGCTTCTTCTTTTGTCATTATTTCCTCATTGGTAATGGTTCTGCACTTTCATTGATGGGTTTTTTCCTTCTGGTATATTTATAGAACCACTTCTTATTGCCTTACCAATACCTCTAGCTTAGATGTGTGCTCTGTTTTTCATTTTTAGAGTCAATTAGTTTTGGCTTTTTAAGTTAGTTGAGAATTCCTCACTGGAGCTGAATTAATCTTTAAAATTATTCCCTGCTATGACTAAAAGGTCATTTGCAGCTGTTCTTTTGAATATTGTTTCTTAATAATTCTTCTGTAGAATTTTTTCTAACATGGCACTTCTTAATAATTTCATTTTCTTCATTAGAGATGTTCACTGTGCCTGTCAAGTAGTGATTAGGTCTATGGACCTACTTGAAAGTTTCTTTTGGAAGCTTATCCCTGCTGCTTGAAAGCTCTATTTCCCAAATAAACAAGTTTTTGTCACACCTTGACCCACATAATTGTTGTAATATAGATGGAATTATACTAGTAAAAATGTCCCTTTTCCAGGGCAGATTTTTTTTCTGTTTTGTGGAACTACTATAAGGTGTCTGGGAGACAGAACACATCTTTTGTCTACCAGGAGAATTTAGTGCAATGGTTCTGTGAGCACACTCTTGATAATGTAAGCCTAGACTTCAGCTGTCTTGCCTTACTTTTCATATTTACTTCAGTTGAGAACAAAAAGATGCCATATATCTTCTTAGTATATCCCCTGTATTTTTTTTGTAAAACTGTGTCATAAAATATATCAGCACTCCAACTGTTCAACTTACTGATCAGAATACTAGCAAGTAACCCGTATTCAGCCTCAAATTAAATTTGGTAAAACATGTGCAGAGGGAAGAAAGCAAAATACCTTGTAGTAGTCAGTTGGTTTTGGTAATGAATTTTTGCAGCTGCAAATAATTTTCACGTCTGAATCCAGATTTTTGAAAACGTGAGATCATACTTAATCTCATAGTTGCCAATGAGATCAAAAACCTTCAGATTTTTTGAACGTTGACCTCTAAATAACTGAAGTAAATGGCAACTGGAAAGGAAAAATCATAGCTGTTACTTTTTATTATTTGTATGAACACCCTAAAGAAAGGCAGAGTAAATATTCTAAGTGATTTGTGGCTTTGTTCAGCCAGTGCCAATTTTTCAAATTGTGGAGGAACTTGCATGCAAAAGTTGCCATCAGCCATTGCAGGTCCTCTTGTTTTTTCCAAGCCTCAAACAAATTAATTTTGTGGGTCAGTGATTCCCAAGTGACAGCTGTGAATCCTCACAGCTCATCTTGGATCATGGAGCATCTTTATCATCCAGATTTTAATTAGAAGTGCTGTGTGAACAATTTGGCACTATAGTTGCTTTATAGTTGTGCTGCTTTACAACTCTACAATTACAGAAAACAAAATGTAGATGCATATTAATAGTGCTTTTATTTTAAAAAGCTCCCGAACACGGCTGTCCCCAAGACTTTTCCCTATCATGTATATGAGTGTTAATCAGAAGTGCAGAAATTTTCACAAGCCCTGGGCTGTCCATGGAAGTGAATTCCAGAGCTTCGGGACACTCTCTCACTGACAGGCAACACTACAGGAGAGTAGTACAGATTGGTTCCATTGAGGACATGAAAAATCACCATTTGGGTGTTTTGGTGATTTTACACAAACTTCCCACAAAGAAGTGAACATGCCATCCCAGTAATATAATTCTAGCAGGTAATTCATCAGGTTTGTAAGGTGCAATGGCATAAAAGTAATTCTCTAGTGAAACAAAACTCTTCAAAGTTACGGAATATGTTGTAGGATATTGTCATACTACCAAAAACCTCTAAAATTACATGCATACCTGTTTCTAACTAAAACCATAACCTGTTTCTAAGCTTGTTACCTGCTGCCCTTAATTATCCCTTATTTGGACTTAAAAGAGGCAGATAACTTGAAAGCTGCAAGCATCTGTTTCTATCACACAGTCTGATTTTTCAGGAATTGATAGTTCGTGCAGAAATACAAGGATTCCAGTTAGTAGTTATTTGCCCTGTATCTGGTTCGTGGGAAGACCAAAGAAATTTTACAGCAATCTTTGTTCTTAATTATGCTTGATCTTAGTCAAGAATCTTAGAATTCCTTAATTGGTTTTGTAAAAACATTTTAAAATTTCAAATTCAGGAGCCATTTCTCAAAAGCTGTAAGTTGCTCTGTAGTAAGTGGATCAGTGAAACACTGCAGCATCCTCATGCAAGTGCAAAGGAGGAAGGTTTGGCATGTGAAAAGATCTGTTTACTACAAGCTTTTTGCCAGAATGGTCACAGAGGAAATAATACTGGCAACCTAATGATCCCTATTACATTTCTGTCAAGGAGAATTGTTGTGTTACTGTCTCTGAAAACTGTTGTTTCACTTTGTTTCCACATTTGTGAAGACTATCCTGCTAATTTCTTCAAGATTGTTTTCCATCTGTAATAACTGTCTGTTATAAAAATAAAAGTTAACTTTCTGGAAACAGGAATTTAACACAGTTGTGGGTTCTACAGCCTAAGGAATGCAGAACATGGCATCCACATGTTCTGCTAGTGAACTTCTGTGAATACACACTAACAGCAGCATTTTTCCTTGATTTGGTATACTGTATGTGTTGCAATAAATTAGGCCAGAATTCTTAAATATCCTTACCTTTGAGGTTTTTTATACTAAAATAGGGGTTTGTTTCTCATGTTTTTGCAAGTGTGACCTATGCAAGTGTGTGCTACATCTCATGTTTCCCTGGAGCTCAGCTTCAACGCGCCAGTGAATTTTTAAGATGAAAAGTAGTATATCTGCCAATTTCTGCCAATTAATATTTAAAATATGCAAATTAATATTTCTGCCAATTTCTACAGTGTAGGCTCAGTTGTATTCTGAGAAGAAGGGAAGGGAAGGGAAGGGAAGGGAAGGGAAGGGAAGGGAAGGGAAGGGAAGGGAAGGGAAGGGAAGGGAAGGGAAGGGAGCCCCACAAACCAAATACACCTGAACACTTCACTTTACACCTTGGTGTATCTTACTTTGTGTGTTGGCAGTCTTACACATTCTCAGCCACTGCTTGCATACTCCCGTGAGGATGGCGATATCAAACTGATTCTCTGCCTTTCCATGGAAACTTAGATGCATTTTTGTAGATAAAATATCTTGGTAGGAAAGTGATACTGTATGAAGTGTGCAAAACTGGGATCTTGGGAAGGCTAATGCAAAAGGGATCATAATCAGTAATTTAAGTTGCAAAATCTCCGTACATAGAAATTGGTATCTCATTGAAATCATGTTAAAAAGAAATCCTGTAGGTCTGGCTGCATTGCAAAGACTGTCAGAATATATAAGTGGGTAAAACTGGTGAGTGAGAGAGTCAGGGGCTAAGAAATAAGATGCCTTGCACAGAACTGAAGCATGCAGAGATGGGGAGATGCAAGAACACATTTAGAATTGGAATGGAAATGAACTGACTTTTCACTGGGCCCCTTGTGTGCTGCCCACACATAAGTCTTTGCTCATACTACCTTACATGTTAAATATTTCTTGGATGAAGAGGGGAGAGTGAAAAACAGTAATGAAACAGACTAATTTAATTCTTTGTTATTGGTAAATATAACAAACTCTCCTCCCATTTGCCAAGTCTTGCCAGTTACAATTAGGAAAAACTTTCCTATTGATACTGGGATGTTAAAATGGAGATACAGATTTCTAAATGTAAGCCCTGTACCAACACATTTTCAAAGTCTACTTCACATTAAAGGATTTTTTAGGTTTGGGATATATGAAAGGATATATAGAAGAGGGAGGAACGAGCCTGGGAAGATGCGTGTTATTTCTGATTTTGGCCATGTGAAATCTATCAGGGAAAAGGAAATAATGCTGTATTTAAATGCCCTAGTATGGCTTAATTGTGATTTGAGACTTCAAAATCTTTCCTGTAAAGATGTCTCATGTAGAATAAGCTGTGGTTGCCAGAGTCTTAAGTGTTGGTAACATTTTTGATACTAAAATTCAAATTGTCTTGATAAAACTTATTAGATCAACCTGCTGCTCTTCCTTTTGCCACAGATAAGGTATGCCCCTTACAGTTTTGCATGAATACATACAGAAATTCTGGAGCACCAGAAGGGAAAATGTTAATTCACTTCGATCTGGACCTTCTGCATGAGGGCTGCATGTGTACCTGGCATCCATCTCTGTGAACTAGAGTTTCTTGCAAGTCTGAGTTTCAGTGACACCGGCTCTAACAAAGGAACATGGGGATGACTTAGTATATTGAGTTGGTTTGATTGTGTTTGTGCTTATTAAAGGTGTGTTAATTGTGGATGATTAATCTGTATGCTTTTACACTGTGCTTGGTAACTTCCCTTCCATCTGGGAATAACATATTTTTACACCAACCAAAGTACTGTGCCTGTCTTAATGAGGTAATTATCGTGTTTATTTAGATGAACGTGGCTGAGGCTGTTTTTTCACATTACCCAGTAGTAACATCAGCTCAGCAAGTAGGTCAGTCCTGGCAGCTGATAATATTTCCTCGTTATTTCACTCTGTGGAGGCACTGTAAGCAGTATTTTAATATTCAAAGGGTGTGAGGGAGGCAGTGGTTGTGCAGAAAATCGTTATCACTTGCTCTACCAAAAGACACGTGCGTTTTACCCAAATCATTGTATATTTGCACGTTCTTGTGTGATAATCTTTTTAGTATTCCCCCTGTCACCACGAGATGGGGCAGGTGACCCGAGAGCGCCGGGACTGGCCCGCGGAAAGAATGACAGGCACGAACCAGATGGAAGCGTTTCGAGAGACTTCCTGCCTCGTTTTCTCTGATCGTTTTCTTCACCGTGAGGGTGGTGAGGCACTGGAACAGATCGCCCAGAGAAGCTGTGGATGCCACATCCCTGGAAGTGTTCAAGGCCAGGCTGGATGGGGCTTTGAGCAACCTGATCTAGTGGGACGTGTCCCTGCCCACATCGGGGGGTTGGAACTTGATGGTCTTTAAGGTCCCTCCCAACCCAAATAATTCAATGATTAACATTACCCTTTGCATCATTGAAAGTAAAGTTTGTTTTGTGTTATAAACTCTTGGAGAATTATTTAGAATGTCTAAAAATTATTCAGGAAAAAAAGGACACCTTTTTTTTCCTTTTTTTCGTTTTTTGGTTTTTTAAGAAATGAAATGAATATCTGAAATACCATAGAACTAAAAAAATTAATTAATTTATATCAATAGGCTACCTAGCCCTATTCAAAAGTATAAAATTCAAAAAAAGCAATCCTCGCCAACAAACACATGCAAGACATTTTTATTTTTTCCTTGAAAAGATAATGGATATTTGAAGTTAGTAGGTTAGCTTACTTTTAATTTGTTGAAAATTTTATTGGGATTTCCCTCCCAAGAGATTTTAGCTGTAAGTATAAGTTTTTCTTTGAACTAGTTTAAACTAAGGCCCTCTTTCTTGTCACGCACAGACAGGGAAATACTGCAAGATGCTGGATTAGCTTGTTCGCTTTTCATTGTTTTCTTTTGTAGCAGCAATCCGTTTAGCTATGGTATGCTGAGTTTATCTGATTAGCACTTAATGAGTGAAGGGAATAGGGGCAATGTTGCCTGAGTTACTTAACCCTAATAAAGTTTTCAGTACCTTCCCCCTCCTTCTAAATACCTGAACTTTTCTGACCTCCACCCTTTGCTTTTTCCCTCAATTGCAGCTCATTCCCACACAAAATACACTCCCACTGCAGCTCTGTCAGCACTAGTGCTGCCATTAGCTGGATTTTGTCCAGTGCACATTGGTCACAACATACATCCAGCTCGACAGTGTTTGACAGGCTGTCTGGAGTTCTTACAAATTCAACTGCTGCTGTTCCGCTGACTCTGTGCCTTACCTGGGAACACTTACTGACCAAAAAATGCAACAATCTCTAGCATGAGTATTTGTAACTTAAAACCTTTAGGTATAACTGTAAGCAATAAAATAATTTCTTGAGTTGTGTTAGCAATGATATTTTAATGAGGATTCACTGGAGCTTGAATAATTACATTATATAAAGAAATTCAAGAAAGCCGATGTTTAGTAGTGCTTAAAAACTGTGTGTGCCATACAGATTGTGGTTTTGTTACCGTAATTAACTCAGTAAGCTTCTTGCATAATTCGTGTTTTCCTCTGGACTTCAACTTGACTTCTCTCTTTTAGGATTCTTTTTTATTTTATTTTGGTATTGCATTGTAAAATATTTGATAAAAAAGCAAAATTTTGAAAAAAATTAGAAAAATAATCTACCTAATGTTAACTGTTTCTTTGGTGGTTCTGTTAGTTTTATACAGAAATGCAAAGTTGTCATAATACCAATGAAAATAGTTTCAAGGAAACTACAATTGGTGTCTGTGCAAGAGGTTCCTTATGCATAGAGGTTCTATAGCTGTTGAAGTAATAAGGAGAAAGCAACAAAAATGTAGGTGGAGTGTCAATAAGACACTAGTGTTGCTTAGGAGATCTGAATCTCTATGGGTAGAGACCCCTGAAAATATTTTCACTATTACCTGCTTAACAATACAAATATTTTATAGAAATTATCTCACATTTCTTTCATCATTCAGTGTCCCCAGTTTATAGTAATCATAGTAATAATAATAGAAATAATAATGATCTTAGCAATAGGCATCTAGTAATATCAGTAGTGATCCTATTAGAGCAGAATGTGTGTGTATGTTTTTAAATAATTTTAAAGATATTAGAAAAATGTCAGAAGTACAGGAATGCACTGAGGTGCTTGAGAAGGGTAGAAGACAACAGTGAATGTTTTTGAGGTGTGTTCAGCTTCCTAGTGAGCACACCCCAAGTATCTGCCTTCCTGGGTGAGGTACTGCAGCTGATGGTGTTCACGTTCCCAGTGCAACGCAATGCAGAGCACAATGTGTCAAGGTAAACTGCTGTCAATGGTAGAGCCAGTCTGGAAGTGTCGCACTCTGAACTAAATGGCTGAAATTTTGGAGGAGAAATCTGTTTTTTCACTTCACTGACAACCCAAATAGTGTAATTTAAACTTCTTGTTTCTGTTGTTGGTTTGGTTTGGTTTGTGTTTTTGTCTACTCCTGGATGTGTATAACTCATGCCAAACTTCCACCCAGCCATCCAGATGGAAAAAAAACAGGTGTAAATGTGTGCATTAGGTATTGAAATATTTTGTAATTTGATTCAAAGGTTTATTTAAATCACAAAAAGTATGTGTGTGTGTTTTTCTTTTCCCCTCTCAGGTTTGCAATTATGTGTGGCTATATGTCTCAGTTTGAAAGTGTACAAAACAAAATCAGGAATGGTTATCTCTTTAAGGTATGTTTTTGTAGGATTTGGGGTTGGTTTTTTGTTAAGCTATTCCTTTAAGTTATTTCCTTATATAGTGTCAAAGAAAGGATTTTCCAACACAGTAATTCAGCTTCATAGGTCTATTTTGGTGCTGAAGTTAAATTGAAAAGGTTATTATTACGTAAGCAAATAGATTATGTGCTTGTAAAATATAAGAATTGAGGTAGGATTCTGGGACCAGCATTAAGATTTCTGGTTTCTTTTATAGTCAGAGGAGGAAGGAAAAGGAAATAACAATTCTGTTTAGAAAATCAAAACATATGAAATAGTAAGCGATGAACTAACACAGTTCTGCAATCATCCTTCATGCCACCCTTAAGTAATGCTTGTTTTAACACTGTCCTTTCAAAGGTAATTTTGTTTTTTAGAGTTAGCTGTTCGTGTTACATGTGCTACTCTCCCCCTCCTTGTCCTCAGCATTGCTTAGACGCTTTCTGTCCATCTCTTGCCCTCCAAGCTGGTGTCCCCCCTTTCTGGGTGGCAGTGAGAGGCAGCAGACATGTTCCAGTTCCTGGGGAATGCCTGGGATGGGTTCCTCTCACATCATGTCTGTGTCAGGACTTGGAGTGCGGCAGAGCTTTCCTGTGAGAGACCATTAATTACATCTGAGCTGTGCCAAGCGAGCTAAGCCCCGAGCACTGGGGCAAGTTGGGAACAAAGGAAAAAAGACAACACAAGTGCTGCAGCTGTGTAAGGATGGAAGTTTAAAAGAGTCTACGGTGTTAGCAGTAGCTGGTTCAGGGAAGCTTTCCTCCTCACAAGTAAATACTGAAATCTGTTGATTTGGGAAGATAGCAGTATGAAAACATAACTCCTATCTGAATAGTTTGTGGATATGATCGAATAATAGTCTCTTATATCTGTGTAATTTAAATATTTTTGTGACTGGCTTAATTAGAAAGACAGATGTGTGGAGAGAAAAAAGAAATGTTTGAATGAAATTTATTTTGAGAGGCAAATGGTAGGGGTGAAATAACATATTTTCTTTTCTTCAAAGTCAAGTTGAGCAATAACAGCTTTCTTTAGTAAATTAAAGAGATAAATAAAGGTACCCATGACCTGTAATGAAAATGGTTTTGGAAGAAGGACCTCATTAGATACTTTCTAGGTTTTGTAGTTTCACTATAAACAGAACCATTTTATTTTGTGAATTTTACATTCTAATAGCAATTGATTGTGTCAAATACCGTTTCACTGGGGAAGTGCTTCAGTGGGGGACTCTGCTTCAATGATGGGTGCTGGCATTTAAGATCTATTCAAGAGTAGTTGCTTCCTCACTGATTTGATCTGGGACAATTTCCTAATACTAACTGTAAATGAAATTAATTTAACTGAAGTAGTTGCCTTTTTAAGACAAAAGTTCTTGAATTATTTCACTGAACTTTAGAGCTGTTTAGTCATGTTCTAAATACAGCATGCCTTCTTGCATTGTGTGCAACACTGCTAAATAGTTTTGCTTGTGGTTTCCCTCCATGAGGAAGGGATTTGCTAGTTAAAATATTTTTAGGTTTTTAGAAGACAATTGCAGCAGAAGAGAATTTCTGAATTTGTTTCTGATTTGCAGGAAACTACTTAAAATGTAAACACACTTTCCAAACAAACATCTGAAGTGTTACTAATTTTCTTTCCAACAGGAGCACCTAGACAAGGCAATTGAACTTAAACCTCAAGATCCCTTTTTGTATTACCTAAATGGAAGATGGTGCTATTCAGTAAGTTGTGTTTTATTTATCTGACATATGAATTGAGTATACTGAAAAATGATAATGCATTTGTAATTAAATAGTGGAACTTAAGACAAAGTAGGTATTTAAGGAGATGTTTTGAGCTAAATGCAGCTCACATTTATATTTCCTGAATTAACTACCAAATGTATGATGCTGTCAGCTGACCATTCCTACAATGTTGTTAGGTAAGTTGTGCTTGTATGTCCCTCATTGTTGTGTTCAGATTTTCTGTATGAATGAACAAATAAATGAATGAATGAAAAGATGTTTGGAAGGGAGGAAGGATGTCCTCTTCATTTCAGTTCTTTGTTCTGCCACAAACTTTCTGGGTGACCTTGGGCTGATAATACAGCCTTTTGGTAACTTTGTTCCCCATCCATAACTTAAATTAAAGGCACTTACATGCTGTAGGATTATATCTGTGGCAGCAAGGCCACCATACTGGCTTGGTAAATTCCAAGGGAATGTTACAACAAAGATTCAGGCATAAAAATCCATAGTTCACCAAAAAGTTTTGCAAGAGATGCAATTTGTGTCATGCCAGTACAACAGGTGCTTTTAAAGATTATTTAAGTTATATATAATATTTTTATTAATATAAAGATTATATTAGATTGTAGTAGATTGCATAGTAATAAGTAGTCATTTATGGAAAAGTAAAATAATTGGTTTACAAGTTTAGCTGTTAATCAATTTTTCAGAAAAATTGTGCTTGTGCTTTGATATGAGAGTTGTCTTATTGGTAACCCACATCTTTGAGGGCTCAGCTGGCTATCCTTACTGCTTCATCTCTAGTGCTGTCAGGAATCTTTTGTTAGAAGAAAATGTTCTTACGTAGTCTATCCTGTAAAAGATTGCTGTGAGTCTTCTCAGAATAATGACTGCTAATGCACAGTGAATTCCAGCCAAGCCTTTTCTTACAGACACTTCCAATGCTAGTCACTACAAAGTGCCTGCAAACTGGAAAGAAATAGTTGCTGTGACACATTGCAGACTGTCTTTATCTGCAACAAGACTTAATGCAAAGTAATGCTTTGGCAGTTTTCTCAGATCATCTATTTAACTTTCAAAGAGCTTTCAGAAACTATGTTTTTTCTCCATTGATTTGAATAAGGAATGACACCAACTTTTTCAAAGAACTTGGCATTTTGCTTTTTGCCACTCTGTATTCTTGAACATCAGCATTAGCTATGCAAAAATAAGTTGCTGAAGATGGTCCTGTAGTGTGCTTGCTGTCCTGCCTCCGAGAAGCATCTCTCTCACCAATGATTCCTTAAGTAATTTTATACTGTGCTGTGTCCAACATCTGACTGCAGCTTCCATTTATGTCAAACACTCCCAGGTGTTTTTCATGGCTTATTTCTCATGTGAGCTGCTGCTTTTGGGAAACATGCAATCTACGTATACCTTGCTTTGTTCTTATTGCACATTTTTTTTTACTCGTTTCTTTTTTGTGATAATCACCACTTCCTGACTGAGTAGTGGTTTGTTGTACTGTATCATTACAAATTCATATTCCACACTTGCAACATCTATGCAGGGCTTTCTTACTAAACGTTGAAACCATAGATTAGCATTTGCTTTAGGTTATGACCTCACCTGAATTTCTTTAAGTGGAACAATCTACCTAAATAGATGTAGCCACTGAAATATGTACGGATAGATTTCAGATTTCTCTTTTTCTTCTTTTTTTAAAATTATTGCCTTTTGTGACTGCCATGACAAAATAGTAACCTGAAACACATAGAACAGATTTTCATAGTATAAATAAATGCAAGTATAGAACTGAATAACATTTTGATTTAACTTCTGGGGCTGGCAGCTCATAAAAACTTACTGTCTTTGCACACTTTCAGTAGCAGGATGACGTCATTTGGAAACATTAGTTTTGAGGCATGTTTTTAACCCTAGCCCAGCAAGGTTGGTAATATCCTCATTATTTTAGCAGACTGAGTAGGTTTCTGTGCTGATCCATGGCTATGCGTGTGATATAGGTAGTCGTAGGAGCTTGTGGAAGATATGCCAAATTCCTTGCTCCTTTTCGGCAGATTGTCTTGTTTCATGCTGTGGTAATTATCCCAAAAGAAGACTGTTGGCTGTGGCATTGGTTCCAAATACTACTTCAGGGTGGAGATTATGATGGAGTGCTTGTAAAATTGATCCATCACTCATCTATACTGGTACCTGTAATTGAAGTGATAATGCTCCTCTTAGGTGCTCTGTGTTTAATGTTCGGTCTCGCTGTTGTTGAGGCTGGGAAGGCTGTGTTGTCAATGTGAGAGACTTAAAGAGAAAAAGGGATGATTGAGGCAAGAAAGTTAGTTTTTACATATAGCCTAGCTGACTTTGGGATTTAGGGTTGGCCACAATATTTGTTCTTTCGTAGGTGTTGCTTCCAAGAGTATTTTTGTCTAATTTGGTCACATATTCTTTTACTGAAGCAGTGTAGTTAAAAAAGATAACTAGTGTTTGATATTTCATAGACTTTGATGACAATTTTGTGAAATCTGATGTACTTAAGTCTTCTTAGTATATTCAGATATTTCCCATTCACTGCCTATTTAGGGGAACTTATTACTATGATTTTTTTTTTTTTTTTTTTTTTTTTTTGTGGATAACAAACTGAAAAAAACCAGATACTATAAATGGGGATGCTTCAACTTTTGTTACTGAGGGTTACAGTTCATTTTCACAAATGAAAATCCATTGAAAATACCTTTAGGTAAAAAGTATGGAATCATAGAATCATCAAGGTTGGAAGAGACCTTCAGGATCATCAAATCCAACCATCAACCCAGCACTGCCACTGTAACCCCTAAACCAGTGGAGGCAAATGGAGAAGATTTATTGAAGACTGAAATCTATATCCAGAGATTACATGCTGTACTAGTAAAAGCTATTTAATTTGTGGAGTTCTGCCAGAATTTGGCTCTGACTGCCATTTCTCACCTTCCTCAGTGCAGTGTAGTCCTTTGCAAAGAGCAGTGGTACAGCACTGCCAAGTTTCTTACTCAGCAGTTATTCTTGCTAGGCCAGAAATGAAGCTGATGCAAAGCGTCGTAGCACATTCTAGCAGAGAGGATGAGCTGGATTTTCACTATCTCACAGCAACTGGGGTTTGTCTGTGATGCAGAGCCAGTAACAGTTGTGTGCTGCCTTGTCTAAAAATCCATTTTTGCTGTTTCTTATTTCTCTTATCATTTTAAAATTGGTAGAGCTGTACAAAAGGGGAATATCATGGAATCATCTCAGCTGTGTCAGAAAATTGCTTCTGGTATCACAGTCAGGTAGGCAAGATTTTCACCAGTCATTTCATAGATGTCATGATGGGTAAAATTTTGCCTGTGAGACCTGCTGTATATGCAAGAAATGAATGGATCTGTGGTGCATGGCGTATAGGAAAAAGTTTTATTTCCTTTAAGTTTTGGGCACAATTATCTGATAATTCTTTATAATTGTATATTTGTGGGAGTTTTTTTAGTGTTTTAATGTTTTAATTATCTCATAAAACTAGAGTACTACCTAGTTAAGACTTATGTCTACTTGCTGTTACAGGACAGGTACAGACCAGCTAGCATGTACTTGTGAAATTGGTACCAGAGTCTCTGGTAAATGCTAGTAGAGTGTTAAAAATTAGATCTCTTGGGATTTTGTTTGTGCAGGTTACATGCCATGTCTTGGATTTGTCTCTGGTGTATCCCAGTATCTATTTGGGTTACATCAAGGAACAAGTTGATCCAGTTCCTTTGTATGCTCTGAAAGTCTGCTTCTCTTACTGGAAAGTGAAAAGCCCAATTCAAGTTGGATAAATACCTAAATGCTGTGCAGACTGTCCTGGTTTCTCAGCTGGCAAGAAAGAGAATATTTGTATTGGAAACCAGTATTTTAAAATTGGTGTCCAGTTACTTAATCTCTTCCAGAAGTCAAAACATTGCAAAATGATTTAATACAATTTTACATTAATATATCGTAATGAAAAAGAAAAAGAAACTCTCTGGGGATATTTAATTAGGTGCCATTAGTATTTTGCTAAAACTGGATCAATGGGGTGATTTTCCCTTATGGAAGACAATTGTGTAATATGTCTTCAGTGAGCTATTAGCAAAGAAACATTGGAGGAGAATATCCTTTAGGGCTGAAAGTAAATTCTGGATAATTTTTCAATATAAGTGGGTTAGTTTCCTTGGTACCAACATCCTGGAATTTGAAAAGAGCTGTCAATGGGCAGGGTTTGCTTCTCATAAAAAACAAACAGAAGACAAAAATCCAGCCAGTGTTTCATTATATATGTATGATTTTTGCTGATCCTAGGCTAAGGAAGAGAAAGAGATGTTATGAAATCCATTTTCTCAGTATTTAGGGGAGAACCACATATTTTTGCCTTGGCCCTCAGAGAAACAAGAGGCCTGATGGAAGAGTGCTGAGTATGAACTTTACGTTCAGCTGCCATTTAACTTGGATACTGCCTTCCTTCCATCTCTGGTACTAATAGAGATTTGGGTAGAATAAATGTATGACAGCTTGTTCTTTGACAGATCTGCAGGAGAGGTTGGTTGAGACAATCATCTCTATTTACTTTGGGATACTGAAGAGTAGCTTTCTCTCCTTGGCAAAGACCAGACTGTCATGATGACCCCCTCCACTCCAGCCCTGAGGAAGATCAGGAGTTGGCTGATGGTTCCTCAGGCCTTTGTTTCTTGCTGTTGAGTGAGTGGGACTTAGCTCTCCTTATGCATGGCCATGTTCCTTGAGTGACCCAGTACATTAAAACCTGATATTCTGTGGAAACACGGTGTTCCTTGCAGTACTCCTGTGAATGTTCAGGCTGCTGGCAGGTCTGACATCAGGGTTTAGGAGACCTAAAAAACCAAAACTCACTTAACATTTGGAAATCATCTGTAGGGCAAACCCAATCTTCATTCTTTAATTTTATTGTTGTTGTTGTAGTTGTAGCTGTTACTTGCTGCAGTAGCAGCATTACTTTCTGCTGTCCTCTACCACTTTTGGAACACGCACTAAGTGAAATAATAGTTCTGCTGTAATTGATGACAGTTACACTCTCTTTATACTTGATTTTGTATGGATCTCCAGATACACTTTGCACTACTGAAATAACCTTGACTGTAGCAGTCAAATCTGCACTACACCAGAGCATGCTACCTCAGGGTTTCTGTTCCCTGTGCTTGCTCACACACAGAATGCTTAATGAAGTCAGTTGGTATAGTAGGAATGATGTTTCCATTTCATTGAACATGGTATAAGATTTATTCAAATAAAGTTATTTCAAATTAAAGACTGCTTGTGTGCATTTAGGAGAAGGATATAATTTCCTGCTCATTATTGCTCTGGGGCACAATTTTGTGGATTGCATATGACAGGTCTTTTCCATTTGTCCCACCTCAGTCATAGGGTGGTGCAGACAGACTCAGGTGGGGCACAGTTAAGCTGTTGTGATGCCTTTCACGTGACCTATCTTTAGCTATGCCCAAGGTCTGTGCTCCTTTTGTAGTTGAAGGAAAGAAAGAAAAGAAAGATAGGAGTGTTCATCCCAGGCTAATGTAGTTGAAGAGAAATTGCCTAATTGAAGTGCCTCTCTCTGTATTGACCAAGGAACCTGGACAACTTATGTAAAATAGCACTTCATATATGGATCGCAGGAGTTGCTACAATGAATTCATCAAGCCAGTGGCATTTAAGTCTGACTGCTGCAGCATTGCAGAACTCTCAAGACTGTCTCTGGAATAGTCACAAAGTATAGTGTTGAAGAGTGTGCATTAAAGAAAACACTGTTGTCACAGAATCATTCAGGTTGGAAAAGACCTCTTAAGATCATTGAGTCCAACCATTAACCCAGCACCGCGATATTCACCACTAACCCACATCCCCAGGTGCCACGTCCACACATCTTCTGAAAACTTCCAGGGAGGTGATTATACCACTTCCCTGGGCAGCCTATTCCAATGCCCGACTACCCTTTCAGTGAAGAAAATTTTCCTATTATCCAATCCGAACCTCCTGCAACTTGAGGCCATTTCCTCTGGTCCTGTCACTTGTTACCTGGGAAAAGAGACTGACCCCCACCTTGCTACAACCCCATTCAGTGCAGGTGGTTTTGTGTGAAATGTGCTTACATGCATTTCACTTTTAAATATTGTTTTAGCTTGGTGACATTTGTAAAACAAACATGGCCAACTGCATATATGTTTGGGCTTTTTAAAAGTTTGACCAGTGCAAAGCAGCACCCAAGCCAGACAAAATAAAGACTAAAACCTCAGTAAATCAGTTCTGATTAAATCTCATAAGAAAATAAAACAACTGCCAGGAAGAACTTGTGTTTTCGATAGTTAATTATAACTCCACATGGAAAAACTGCAATTTTGTTTCTTCACTATTGCGTAACAGCAGACATGAGTATGGTAATTGTATCTGTGCAGTGTACCTGAATCTCCAGGGTGTTGTGTGGTCTTGCAGAGAACAGTGTCAGCATATACATTCCCTTTATTTTTACCTTCTCTCTTCCTCCCTCTGTGAGCTACCTCTCTCTTGGTGTGATGGACCTAGAAATATAGAACCCCCTTTCCTCTTCCAAAAGAAGAGAGAACACTGCATCAGTAGATTGGTGTGAAGAAAACAGCACTTTTGCAAACATTCTGTTAATAACTCTTGCAAAATATGTCTCAGAAACTATAAAACAGTAAGGGAAATGAAATGTGGAAGAAAATGATATACATACCTACAATTTGAAGTTTCAAGCAGCATGCAGTTTATAGCACAGCAGGAAAGCACTGCAGGGGCAACATCTTGTTGTTTCAGTGAGTAAGAACTCCATGATTGCTGGAGAGCTTTTGTAAAAGAGACTTTAGGTTCTTAGAAGACACTTCAAGAATGAGATATGTGAGAGAGAATGAAAACAAAAGCTTTATTTTCTTAATATTATTTCTCTCTGGGTTAAAATTTTTAGTGCTTTTGTGTGAGACGCTTACTGACAACATTTAACAAATAAGGTGTTGGACCCTGGGGAGCAGCTAGCAAGTCTTGACCAGGACGCCTTCTGTCTCCAAGCAATGTTGCTCTTTTGTAGCTAGAGACATTGGGACCAGATGAGAAAACATGGTCCTATATGTTTTCCTGTTACGTGCTGACCTGTATTTCTAGTATTTACAATGGTATTTTTAGAGCTCTTTGCAACACGAAATAGATAGAAGTTGATGTCTGTTCAAAGAAGCATTCTGGTTGGTAGCTGTGGATAATTGTGAGTGAGTGGATTCCTGTATTTTACAATTATTAACTGACATCTACTGGATAATTGCTGGATATAGGCGGAGAAGGTAGGGGGAGCAGCAACAGCCCTGCAGATATTGAGAAGCCAGGGAATGAGGCAGGAATAATCTAAAACTATCCAAAACCATTTAAAATTTTATAGCAGTGGGACAGACTTGACTTCAAGGCTGAACTCTGTTATTTGAATTGCAGCTCCTTCTGAAAAAGAGTTGTCCATATGTGATTCATACTTCACCTCCTACTCTCCGATTGAGAGGCTCTCTTTCTTTGCCTGCATCTCTTCTCTGTGTTGCCTCTGCATAGATCAGGCCAGAAAATACAGAACCTCGTTTTTTACCATTTTTCAACTCATCTGTACACTGTGAGTGGAGCCATCAGTCCTGTGCTTCAAATACTGATGTGAAGGAAAAAAGTCCAGAGTTTTCTTTACAGATGTGGTACAAGTGTCCAAAGGAAAGTGGCTTTGCTTCTCCATTTAAACAGGCTATGCTTTCACATTGGATTTCTTAGCAACTCCATCCCTTTTTGGAGATGTGAGGTGTGCTTCAGTGGGTTGGGTGATGGAGTCAAATATCTTACGGCAGTAACCAAAGCAGTTTCTGCCAGGTGTCAGTATATGTAAGGAAAGAAGTCGCATTGTGTGGCAATATGACAGTTCCCTAAAGTCCTTTTATAGCAGCCCATCTTCCTGAAATGGGAAGAGGTCATTTGCAAGTGTTATTTGTCAGATTTGAAGAGCTAAAAATGGGGCCTATTTCTTAACAGTGGTTGTCACCAGCTTCTGTGTAATAAATGAACTTGTTATACAAGCACCAAAAGCAGACATTTTTACTGCAGCAGCAGCTTTTCATAATGTAGAAAAGTAGTCAAGTGCATAAACTATGGTGCAAAGCTGTCTGTATCACAAAAACCTTAACAAGTTTCAAGCACTATTTCTAGCCTTAGATTCTTAAAAATGGCAAGGTGCTATGAAAGCTAAAATGTACTTTAAGCATTGAACATGGGAATAATCTGATGTTGAGGATGTTGGTGTTTGGTCATGTGAATCTAAAATCCAAAAGACTGCTTTGAGCTGGCCAAATTGACACTATAAAACATTTCTTTACAGGTTCTTTTGCAAAATAAGTTGTGTAAATAGTACAAAAGACAGCATTTACTGCAAAACTGAGAAGCAATCCTAAAGGCTTTTGACTTTTAAAAATTTATTTCTTTTTGTTCTAGGTAGCTCAATTGTCTTGGATTGAAAAGAAAGTAGCTGCTGCTCTCTTTGGGACTCCACCAACTTCAACAGTAGAAGAAGCATTGCAGAATTTCCTTAAGGTAAGTCCTAGCCAAGGGTTTTCCTGTGTTGCTGTTTACCAACTGTTACATGAGTATTGTCAAGATGTC
This sequence comes from Atrichornis clamosus, assembly GCA_013400975.1. NCBI lineage: Eukaryota > Metazoa > Chordata > Aves > Passeriformes > Menuridae > Atrichornis > Atrichornis clamosus. The sequence goes on along the minus strand of WBMZ01001213.1, from coordinate 112,500 downwards.
TGTTCAACAGAGTGTGTTCAGTAGCTAGAAATTCAGGGCTCTTCTAAACACCACTGAGGTGATTCTTTTATTTTCAGTTTTTTAATTAGTTTGGACATGAATGGCTAGGACCTTTCTTTTCTTTATTTAGTTTCAGGAAATTCTTCAATTAATTGCCATGGTTAGTAGTTATTGAATTGAAAGCGATACGGATATAGATTAGTTACTGAAATTGAAATAAATTACCCGTAGGGATGGTTGCCGATTTGCCCATTTCTGCAAGAGGGTTAACATAGGCAAGAAAAACTTTGAAATTGTGATTCTTCTCTTATTCTGATCTGAAGCTTTTTTCAATTGAATTTCATTAGAAGCCTTTCTTATTTGTGGATATGAAATTGCCTTTGTAGTGGAGTAGAAAAGAAAGCTCTGTCATATAGGTCCACGTTCCTGGGCATTCTACTTGAATACACAGTTATGAGGGAACACCACCTGAATAAAATAAATCTACCTTTCACTGTCTTCCATATGAATAATTTCTACTTCTGGAACTCAAAAGCATACAAGTTTTTCACTTGACTGAATTCAAAGCATAAACTTGTATCATTACTATTACTTTCAGAAAGTTTCTCAAAGGAGTTGGACAGGCGTATTTTCTTCACTATCAGAAGTTATTATTTTCTGTGTTCGTAGTCTATTTAAAGATGGAATGATCTCCTGAATTTTGGACAGTACAGTACGTTACTATCTTCCCAGTTTAAGAGATTTTATCTTTAAGGTCAAATTCCAAAAGTGGTAGAAATAATTTGAAACATTTGCTTTAGCTTCAGGGCTTTTTGTGGTGGGCTGCAGAGTGACTGTGGTTTTAAGTCATCTTCAGCAACAAAAATCAAATTACTGTCTGAAAGACAACTGTTTGGGTTTCTTTTTCAATTGTTTAATTCTAGACAGCCGTGGTGAAAGCAGCATAGTCGTGGCCCAAGGATTACAGCTACTATAAATTTCACTGATGTCATTTTTCTATCCCAAAAGCTGTTTTTTTATTAAAAGCTGCTTCTTCATTAGTAGATAATTAATAAAGTTTTTACTTATCTCGCAAGCTTCTACATCCTTAATGTGTTTTAAAAAGAAAACATTCTTGAACTTTTTTAATTACCTGAACTTTCCAGAAGATGATGATGTGAAAAGAAAGGTGAACCCAGAGCTAGAGGAAGTTATGAGTCTGTGGAAGAGAAATAATTGTAAAGTTGATAAACACAGTTCATTACTCATTACACAAAGTGTAAATAGTTGGTTGCTTTCTTATTTCTTTGATGAGGAAATAAATATTAATAACCTAGAGACAGTAGTATCTTCAAACCTACCATGTGAGTGAATGAATCCAATAGATCTTGTACAGAATGACCTGAGATCTTTACAAAGCACTTAGGGAGAGAGGAGAGCAATCAGTACAGAACATATTTATGTGTTCAATATCAGCATCTCATGTGCCTGATTTAGGGTTTGAGTTATGTATTTTCCTGACTTTTTTTTGAAGTGCTAAACAGGTTGCATTACACACAGTAGGGAAGATTCCATCTGATGCTTGAGGAAATGTAGTGCATTACTAAAAATGTTATGCAGACCACATAAATCTCATCACACAAGTTTTACGTCTATTTTCTTTCCTGTTTTTTATTATTTAGGCAGAAGAAATGCGTCCAGGATATTCCAAATGCAATTATGTGTATTTGGCAAAGGTAACCAGCTTCTTTTAAAAATAATGATTTGTAGACTCTGATGTTCTTACAGTGGTCTGATTGGAAACAAAATGTTTTTTCTTCTCAGTGCTATAAGGATCTTGGCCAGAAAAACAATGCACTGAAGTACTGTGATTCTGCACTGTCAATTCTCTCAGTTACTAATGAGGTGGGTATTGAGAGTGATAACTTGTTCCCTTGTGACTGCTCTCTTGTCTTTGGCATCCATTATTGCACTGCTGGTAATAACATAATGTTTCAGTTTTTCCTCTGAACACAGAACCTTCCTTTTTCCTCCACTCTAGGTTGGCTCATTACAGTTGTCTGTATCAACAGCTTTAATAAAATCTTTGTTTGGGGAACTGTCAGGGACTTGTCTGTATCAGAAATTGAATGGTACTCTTTGTAATTCAACCCACTTCATTAGATCATCTTAAGCGTAAGCTGTTGAGTGTGTCACTCTAGCTGTGTGAAATTTTGCCCCAGACCTATGTTTTTCTCAGTTGATCTCTATCTCTGCTCCTGACATCCTCTGGTTTGTGATTCTTGTCAAGGGCAGTATGTTAACCACAGCAGAGGTACACGAGTTATTCAAGACTGCCTTTGCTTTCAACCACAGTGCAGTGAAGGAGGCACAGTTCTTCAAGGTACATCTGCTGAAACGTAGTTTGTTCTAAGAGTTGACTAGACTCCTCTTTAGGCCCATTAGAGTATTTTTGGTATGTGGACACAAAATTTCTACAGATATTTAAGAGATTTTAAGTTGTTTAATTTCTCAAATGTAAACCAAGTCATGGCAAGAAGGTTCACTCTGTCTGATCTCATGTAGAAGCAAGTTCCGTAGTGACTGACCTGTGACTGCAAACGGCTTACCATCCTAGAGCATGACAAGTTCAAACCTGAGCTTTGTCAGCCTAAGGGACCCCCTTTGAGCACAGCAGATGTGGTACGGAGAGAGAGAGCTGATTCCTGAGAGGAATTGGCCCCATCCCATTTAATTCTTTGAAGTTAAGGAAAAAGACCATTAAATAGCTCTGTAACTTGATTGACAATAAATGCTGTGTGTGTAGCACTAACATGTTTATGTCGAGTGTTCCTGCTGGGAAGAAAGACCACTGCATGCCTCACCAGCCGCTGCTCCTGGGTGGCCTAATTTTTGGCCCAAGTTATAGTATGTACCAATCATAAATTAAGTAATCATTGCTTAAGTTCAGTGTTTCTTTAAATATGTATTGGTACAGATATGACATTAACAATTACTTAATTCTGCTTTGTTCTTTTCTTACTGTTAAAATATACCTTCAGTTTGCCTATTACAGAACATAAGAAAGACTGCTGTAAATTTTCTGTTTAATACCTTGTCACATTTCTGAAGTATCAGCAGACCTGAGAAGGAGAGGGAACCCTGAGGTGAGAGCAGGAATTCAGGAGCAGTCTGAGGGGTAGGTGTATGTATTCTGGCATGCAAGGTGGTGATGAGAATAAGAATGATACTGGTTTGTGAACAGAAGAGCAAGCATCAAACGGGTCCCAAAAATCTTTCGTCCGTATGAAGAGGACAAGTTGATTTGACCTCTTCTGCTTTGACTAGTTCTATAGATATCACAGATTTGTCTCCTTTACTTGTGATGTGTTTTGAGTTAAGTTTAGAAAAGAAGAGTCCAGAAAAATATGTCATTAGGGCTGTAGTACGTAATTCAATTTAAAAGAAAGCAACCAAGCAGTCAGCACAGGGTAAAACCGAGTGCATGCTGAAAGGAATTACTGTGAAATGGAGATCTGGAACATAAACTCTGCTGATGCTAACTGTTACCTCAAATCCCATCTGAATTTGCATATTACATGTTGTTTTGGTTATCGTGTTACAGAAAGACTGTTACTGATTTTTGGGAAAACGTGTTGGAAGTGAAGTGGTTCAGGGCTTGGAGCAGTATGTAGGAATAACATTTAGTCAGATTAGTTTAAGAGAGGGAAGAGACTGTAATAAGACTAAAGAGACATTGGGGAGACAGTAATAAATGGATGCTACTAAAGTGCCTGATTTGACTACAGCCCTGTAGAAGATGGGATTTGTGGTCTGAAAAAAAAAGCACAGGTCATCAACAGTCTGAGGATTTCTTTCAGCTTGCCACAGCACAGTATCTCAAGGTTGTCAGCAGTGTGGTATGTTGTCATAGTCATGTGAAACCCATCATTCCCAAGTGTAATCATAGTTTCTCGTGTGAGTTTTCTCTTCCTTCAAGCAGGGGAATTCCTTTATTGTTTTTAAATGTTGGCTTCTAGTGCAAAACATGTATTTGTATAAGGGCATAAAATCAGGAGCAGACTGAGAGACAAAGTTGCTGGAAAGGTGCCACATTGAGGAAATGTATAGTATTTCATGATACAAATCATCCTGCAGAAAAATAATCATACACAATGCTTTACTTTTTATTGCTGCTGAGCATCCACAGTTTCCACTGACTTCTGGGAACCAGAGGTGCTTGACATCAGTAAGTAGCCCATAGCTCATTTTAATCCTCAGGTCACATTCTCAGCTGCTGTAACTCAGGACACTTCTTTGACACATTTTCTAGGATTCATTTCATGTAACATTTTGAGTTAAATGATATAATTTTTGTCTTGGATGTTGTATCATATCCAAATATCCTTTCTGTGCATCTGTTCTACCACTTACAGAATATATTTTAATTCAAGGGGTAAAGGGGCTTCCAAACATAGCTTATTTTTGTTAAAGAAAAAAAAATTAGATGGCCTATTTCAACCCTATTATGAATCTTAAACAGGATACCACAGAATTAAAAGAAGAAACAAGTTCTGATTGAACAAGCCCTGTAAGTCCTGTAAATTAAGAGTTACAGGAGGATTTTTAAAAATAGGACAGTTTTTAAAAATAGTTTGGCACATTTTAAACTTACCAGTCTATGCACTTTTTTATTTTTAAAGGAAATATGTGAGATTTGGTTCAAATTACATCTGGAAAAACAAAACTAAGGTTATAGTGCAACTTAAGAGACCTTTCTCTATCCTCTCTAAACAAAAACCTCCAATGAATCATACTATCCTTCCTTGGCCATAAATACTGTCATATTGTAGAGTGGTACTTCACTGCTGGAGGTGCACGGGACATTAAATTGTCCAGTTTTTCTCTGTTTGCTACCCAGGTGGATAACCTCAGGGTCCTGGGAAACATTTGCCCCTTCAGTCAAAGAGATCCTAATGTTCAGGGTTGCTGTGAGTTATTGTAAAGTGCCTAACAGCTGCTGTGTTCATATAGTGGATGTTGCATTACCCTGAGACTCATTACTTTGTAGTGTGCTCAAAGCCTTGGTGAGTGTGACTACATGAAAGGTTGTTGAAACCAGATGTGGTGGACTACCATGGTGGAACAAAATTACTTTTTTAAATTTGAAGACAAAGATGGAATTTAATTTTGAAATCACGAGTGTCTGTCTTGCACATAGAAAGACAAAAGAAGTGCATGCGTGTGTGTTTGGTTAAACACGTGGTCCTTTGCTTATAAGGGGAATAAGACACTAATTTAATTTCTAGTTTATAATAAAAATTGTTGGATATTTTAAGGGCTGGAACTTGTAGAAATTTCAAGTCTCAATGTAGGATTATAAAGTATAATGGTCAAGAAATTATTTTTTCTTGTATCTGGAGACGAGCATGGGCATGAGAGTGAACTCTGTGCTTGTGGGACCAAAAAGCTCACCACAAAGGAATTAACAGCCTAGTGGAGAAAGAGACTAAAATTTCAAGGTTCTAGTCTCTATTACATTTTTTTCAAGATGAATCTGAAAAGCAGCATTTGTGTTACAAAAAGTGTAGTCTGGGAAGAGATGAAGACAGCAAAACAGGGAAAATGCAAAGGAAATCTGTTTTCACTGAGAGTTGCTGAAAGTCTTAAAATGCAGACAGAAAGTTCCCTTATGCTGAGAATGTGTTTTACAGAATTATAGCTGATTTTGTACATTCTGTCCTTCCCAGTAATTAGAAATTACAGCAATTCAGAGTTGAAATTAACAAGCGAGAGAGATTTAGATATTACAGAAATTGCTCGTTACGGCATTCACTTTGTACAGGTGTAGAAGGGCAGGAAGCAGAGACTTGTTAAAGACTCTGCCTTCAGCCTCAGTGACATCTGAACTCACGTGGAGGAGGAGGAGGTAAATGTGGTAATAGGCAGGAAAAATGGCTGAATGTTTACACAATAATGCAGCTGCTTGAGGAGAAATCATACCATTTCCTCATACAATTTTCTTACACTTTTTTTGCATCACCATAATTGATCTCTGGTTATTAATTTCATTTTCAATATTGTCTGTAAGGAAAAGAGTGAGAATTACAGAGGAATATAAGAGAGGTCAGAGTATAAACTTCAGCATCCATCAGCTATTCCTGTTACAGCAGGCCATTTGTGTATCTGGATTTTCAAGAAATACAATTTCAAGATTTTCCAAGAAATACATACTCTAGCCACCACAGATTTGTCATATGAGCAGACCTTGCTGTGACATTTCCAACAGATCTCATTTGAAGCTGCTGTGGTAATCTTCTAAGTAAAATCTTGAGGAGAAAAAAAGTAATTCACTTTTGCTTTTAAAGTGAAGGTTGCAAACTATTACTTGTTTGTGAAAAAAACTACCATTTGAAACTGTAATTTGGGTTGACCTTATAAAAGTGTTTTTGTTTTCTCATCAAACAGAATATTTTCTTTTCACATCTTCAGCTCAACACAAAATGACATTCTTTTCAAAGAATATGTGTTGCTTTAGATTTTAGGCACATTTGTTCTCCAAATGGCCAGCAAAAGTCGAGGGTGTTTCAGCTGAAAAAAATGGAAGTGTTCAGATTTTTGTTCATTTTGAATTCTAGACCATTGTTTTCCTGCTAGTACTGTTTGTGTGTGGAGTTGAACAAGAAGTTCCTAATAGCTACCATCAACTCAAAGTTAAAATATTTTTTGAATATACTTAAAAAACCTATTCCTTAATTAGTGTTTTTGTATACAATGCACGTGACTGCTTCAAGCTGAGGGAATACACTTTTAAAAAATTCGTTATATAGAGATCCAATTTCAAACTAAAATGCTAGGGGGAAATGAGACATTTGTTAAGAGTTGCTAAAATAATTTGAGACCCCCCATATTTTACATTATTTTGCACTTCAAAGAATATAGTCTGTTTTTCTCTATTTTAGTGATCAGACCAATTTTCTGTCTGCGTGATTCTGAAGTTCTTGAAAAAACGTTTGTTTGCATTGTCTCCTTTTTTCTTCTCTTCCTCCAAAAACAATTCCAAAAAGTGATTAAGATAGTGTCACATCTTCATACATAAGGATGAAGTCTATCCTGATAAATACCAAGCTTATTATATTTATGATTAAACTGACTATCACTAAGTATTCATTTCAACATCCTATCAAAGGTAGCATAGTTTTAGCATAGTTCTTAGTCCAGCAAGACTGGTCAGCAGACAATTCCCCTAAGTGTGGAGAGTGTCTCCTCCACTGGCATGCTGGTGATGCAGGGGCAGAGTGGGAGAAGTATTTACAGAGATGGTGGTACACTGCAGGTTTGCAAAATCCTATTTTTAATTTTTGTAGAGTATCTGGGCCAAGTCAAGCTTCTAGGATTTTGAAATATATTGTCTTGGAATCAATATACGTTGTGAGGGAAAGCCTCGACAGGCATCTTTCTGAAGGAGCTGTAACTGGGCATGATTATGTTCCAGCTGTTTCAGCAATGACTGTGCAGAAAGAAAAGCTGTAGGTCCCATCATGGGAGGGGCAGCAGCTGGACAGAAAGAGGATAATGTCTTGAACATCCAAAGCTCCACATTGTGTACAATAGTAAAAGAAAACCGGATCATAGGTGAAATACGATCTTTTGAGTTAGAGAAGAACTAGTGGATTAAAATTTTACATTACTATTCACTGTTCTAAATTGTATTCTGCTGTTTTGTAATTTCAACAGTAGTCCTTGAGCTATCTGAACTGTTTACTCACAGTCTTCTGGGTGTGAAAGGGTATTTTTCCCTCTACTTGAAGTAAATCTGAAAATATGTAATTATTTTCAGCTATGTATTTTAAAGCTGTTCTTGCCTTGATCCTAAAAGCCTTGAGAAGTCATGGTTAATCCCTAGAGGAAGATAGTAAAAATATGAAAGAAGATAAAATGCCCTAGCTTGTGACATACAACAGTCATATAGAGGGTGGCAAGTGGATGATTGCATTGGTATATTGAAATATCTAAGGAGAAAACGAACGGTATTATACAATTGTTAACAAATATATATATTTACAGTCACACCATATGTGAGAAGGGATAGCATTTAGCTTTGTATGATTTATATTGTCCACAAGAGCTATTGCTCTCTAACTATCCTTGTGCATGTTTGGGAGTCTCTTCTATTACAGTCCAGGATTTGTCCTGGAGCTGCGAAGAAATGATACAGCTGTACCCAAAAGCAGGAGTGTCTCTCAGCACCTCATTGCTGTTACTGCATATCAGAGTACAGCTTTGGACCACCCTTGCGGTCCAGATCATTTAATATACCATGCTGCCCTGCTGACTTCAGTGAAACCCTACAGGATGCCTGTCAGCTTGGGACTTGGCCGTGGTTGCACACAATTGTGTTTTCGTTGGCTGGTGTAACCATTTTGGTTGTGGTCATGGGGGTGTATCGTTCTCTGTTGACAGTTGGGACGTTGTCAACAAGTGCACACATGTGCAGTGCCTGGGTTGAGTGTGTTAGTGCATAAGGAAATAATTAGCAGAGATGGAAGGTAAAATAATTATCTTTCTCTCTTGGCTTTAATTAGCATTTAATTTTTACATGCACATTTATATGTGTAAGTCTGAGTGTATATGTATTTATCAGTAATTTTTTTTCAGCAGAAATGAACTGTTAAAATGTGGACTGCTTCCAGTTAAGCCAATATTCCCTTTTTCCCACCAGCTCTCTCTTCCCTCTTGCTCTTGTTTTCAACTCCCTCTCTCCCTTTTTTCAGTCCCTGGCCTCCCAGGTCTTTTTTTCCCATGCATATCCCCTGTGGATGATGAAATATAAAAGTAAAGCAACAAAATAGGAATAACGTAAATACAGTCCCTGACCCTGTAATTTGAATACCTTTTGTGTAGCAGTTTGCAGAACATTTTGAACTTATATTCAACTCTGAAAATTATATAAGAAGTGTTTAATAAATATAAGCCTTGACAGTAGAAAGACAAGGTTGAAAATGGCTATGTATTCAGTCAGTGCTGAACTAAGCCTCAGGGTGAACAAATGGGACTGATGAAAGTATATTGCATTCCTCCTGCAACTTGCACCTCTCCCTCTGCCTGTCATGCTCTAAAGGGCCTGCTGTCTTAAAAAAAAAAAGCCAACCTTATTGTTCATTTTCAGAAAGCCACAGACCCAGAAATCAACACAGAAGAGAGTTGGCCAAATACAGGATTTATGGCTTTGTCTTTCCATTAGCAGTGAAGCTTTGGGCATTAATGAAGTTTTCACCCTTAAAACTGGAAATTGGTACACTGAACAGAGTTGTGGCTTCTCCGTTTAGCATGACACACCTCTTGGTCTGGAAGGACTCTATCCAAAGGTGACATCATAGTTCCCTTCACTGACCATTCTATGCTTTGATTTTAATGCCCTTACTGATTTTTTTCTTTGCTTTTGCCATATGAGTTCTTATTGACTGGAAGCTGTTGGCTCAATTAATGCAGCCTGTTAAGTAGTTTGCAACAATAATAATTCCTGCTTTTACTGATGTAGTCTTGTTCAGAACTGGCAAACCAGAGGTAGAACACTTTGCACGTTTGCAGTTTCTTCTCCAGACAGTTCTTAGAACAATCATGGGTTTGTTCCGTTCTTTTTCCTAAGCCCAGAGGAAGATTCACGGAAGATTGCCCAATGTTTTCTGGACCCTTGCAACTTACAGAGCTCACTGCCCAATGTAATCCTTTGCTTCTAAGGAGGGAGACAATTATCCCAAGTTGTTTGGAGATAAATTTTTAAAATACTGTATCCTGCAAAATGAGTAGAGAATCCCATCAACCCATGAAATGCTGAACACTATTAAGATATGAGAAAACCTGCATCTTTATAATTTTCATCTTAGAAAAGTGTTAAAAGAGGAGGACCAGATACAGTGAAACTTTTCCATTTCTTATTAGGGTGGGATGATATCTGTCATTTTACTTTTTTGTTTAATGGAGTTTAGAATCATTTTCACAAGTTGATCACAGTCAGTACAGAAAAGAGTGTATTTTCCCTGAATTAAATAACATTGATAACAATTTTGAGTTGTTCAGTTTTTATTGAAAGCAACAGTTTGGTGCTCCAGACAGCCTGTAGTGACGTGGAGTTTAAGGGGTGCACAATTCAGTATGACATTTCCTTCTGTTAGAGTATTTTGGCAAGAGCTTACTGGCTTTGCAGTGTGTGCCTTTTAAGGCCTCTGATAAATGATTAGGCAGATAGTTTAGCCGATGGTTGCCAGTGGGAGTAAGGCAGTAACTCTAAGAGAAGTGTCCAGCTAATGTATTAATGCCTTAATCCAGACCAATAATATAATGTAGTTTGACATGTCTGGCATATGGTTTCTATCATCTCAATATTCTTCTCTGTTCCTCCATGACATTATAGACAAGTAACCAAAATAAAGAGAAGCAGGAATTTCTTCACCCATAAAATATATTCTAAAATGTCCTGTATTTTGTTCCAGCTCTTTGGTTGATTGGATAATGAAGTGATCCTGAAATTTAGTGATTACTTCACTGACTGTCTACAGTATTTTCTTGCAGAATTGCCTGTGGCATTATCATTACTGGTCCCTGTCATTAGAAATACTTACGCAAAATCTGTGATGTGAAGGTACTTTTCACTTGCACTGTTAAGTACCCAGGGGTGCATGTGTTGGGTAGTTGGACCCTTACGAGCCTGCAGGTCTGAAGTGCTGACTTTTTAGAAATGTGGATTTAAACCAATGTGCATTTTGCAGCTAGAAGTTTTGCAGTGGCAACTAAAGGAAGCAGATTCTATCCAGGAGACATTTCAAAATAAATAGGAGTTTTTGTACCGTGGTTACGTGCTTATATGCATGTGCCCCTTTCCAAGCAGATTATACATGGAATAGCCAAAACATATGTCAGTGGTTACCTGTGAGAGAATCTATGGCCTGGGTTTCCTTTAAAGCCCCACACAGACTGTGCACTTAACACGTTGGCCTAAAAGGGCCTTTTCCTTCTGCCCTAGGAGGTGCAGGATAGGGTTGGCTCTGAGCACAGCAGATCACTTGCCTCTTGCTCCCGCATTGGCTCCACTCTGCTGTGAGCCCAGTAGCGTAGGCAGAGCCTGCTCTGGAAGATACTGAGGGTGTACTCAGCACCTGGTGGCTATTACAGGTAGGTATTACTGTACGCACTGAAACCACAATCTGACCTATATCAGTAATTACATTTCCCAATATTTTCTTCTTAGTTGCATAATAATCATTAGCAAACATCACAGAAATATCTTTAGTAAAACTGCACGCTGTTGGGTTGCAAGATTACGTCAAGTATAAGGCAAGGCAGTACTTTATGCAAAGCACACCAATAAAAGTGATATCCCAAGCTGAAAGGCTTACCAGTCTGCTGAGAAGGCTATTTGTGGGCTAACAGTTTAAGTGCTCTAACAGAGCTGTAAAGGGAGGGCTGCCATCTGGCTCTCGTTTTCACTTCAAACTTTATTTTTGTATTCACTGATAAATTAACTTACTACACAGTCTTTACATTTTGTGGCTGTTGCAGTTGTGTGTTATGTCTGTTGTTAGTAAAGAAATGTGGATAGGCACATATTAGGCAAATGAAGGGATTTATTCTCTCTAAGTTGATGCATGGTTGTCTGTTTCTTTCAGGATAAAGAGGCCCAGAAAGACTTAGAGGCTTTACTTCTCACACTGAAGCTCTGATACTACGTACTTTTAACTCTTCATGCTATAATAAAATTGCAGAACTAAAATGAGAATCTACAGTGACTGGAAACGGCAGGTGAATTTCAGCTTAAGTCAATGGGAAAACATTCATTGATTTTGGTTGGCTTGGACCATGGCCTTTAAGCATCTGGCAATTATGGCATTAAAATAGTACATTCATTTTTGATTATTTATAATCTTGTACTGAAGTTTAATTTTAGATTGCTGACACTGTGAGTCTGATTCTCTGAACATGAAGTCCACTGCTGGCAATGGACATACTGGGGGTTAGAATGCAAAAGGAATAAATCTTACTCTTTGAAAGATTAATCAATCAGTATGTGATGCCAGCATAGAACTGTGTGTAGCATAAACAAACAAAAAATGTTTCTATAGTAAATTATATTTATATCAACTAATTTACACAGATGTGTACAGAAGAAAATCATGAATATTTATGTTTACACATTTCTCTACTCTTAAAAAATTATAATCTTGTTGAAGTTAAAGAAAACTGTTGCCTCAGAAAAGCTCTTTTTTCTTTAAACCTACTGTTGGTTTTACATGGAAATGTGAACATTTTATAAATTAAATATTAAAATTATAATTTATTTGTAACATCAAGTAAAATATTAAAGATCAGACCAATTAAATTAAGTGGTTTAGATTAATCTATTACAGCTGTGATGTTTACTGGATTTGTATCAGCACCTCCATCAAGTTTGTCAAGTGTGGCTCTTTCTCTTTGAAGATTTGCCTAACATGGTGGCATCAATGTGTCTTTAAAGAACCCAGCTCAACATGTGTCCATCACTAACCTTTTATATCATCTATATAACATAACCTGTACATAAAAATAGACTACTAAAGACCTACTACTTCTGAGTGTGTAGGACAGCAGTGTTTTCAATAAAATGTAACAGATAGGGAAAGAATTTCCATTTACCGCTGGAGTGATCCAGAATACACCAAAGACTGTAGAAGAATAAAGGCCAGTTTTCATTGGCTTTTAATTCAGGATCTTAATCTAGATGAGATTAATCTAGGGAGTGTATCTGGAAGAAGTAAGCACTTCTGTTAAAGGACATAAATTTTAAAAAGGACAACTATATGTTCCCTTGATCTATTTGATGCGTAAGATAATGTGGACCAGTTTATGGCAAAGATGGAGATCTTCACAAATTGAAATATGCATTTTAGTTGTTTCTAATGTTCATTCTGTGGAAAAATAGTTTCTGTATGTCTTTCTCAATTCAAGAGTTCTTTTTTTTTTTAATACACAATTTCAGAGAAATGGGAAAATACTGTGAAAGATAAATTCTATTGAATAGTTCCTTCTGTGATGGAATGTTGTGATTCACACAGAATAATTGACTTGTAAACAGAGAAGCTGGAAAGGTGACACATTATGGTTTTGGTAAGGGGCTGTTGGTAAAGTCTGCTTTTGACATTTTCATAGCCAATGCAGGAAGCGTAGTTTAAATGGATCTACAAGACTGATTTGTACTTAGGGTTATTTTAGCAATTCACTGTCACCTAAGAACATGTAATAGGGAGGCCTTTACTAAAATCAATTTTTTGCTAATTGATATCCTTTATAAAATAAGTTGGATTATGCAATAGATACTTCATTTACAAGTAATTATTGATGATAAAAGCTGGAAGTGTATCAGATGAATAGATCAGAACAAGAAGTTACTTAAATTAATTGCTGACATTAGGTGACATAAGTAGGATTCGCTTCATTAAGGGCAAATATAAAGTGTTGAATTGAAGTAACTAACAGAAGGAAGTTGGAGGAGACCTGGCTAGCTGTAATTCTGTGGAAAAGGACATGCAGATTCCAATGAGTGACAAGTTAATCATGGGTCAATAATGTCTTGTTTTTGTGAAAAAGCAAATTTCATACTAGACTGAATAAATACGCATTACCCATTAAATTCACATGAAATAACCTTTTACTCTAATTAGGCTTAATAAGGTCTAATGAGGTCTGAGCTGGTATACTATATCCGGTTTCAGACACTACACTTCAGGGAGATTGGGGGCTAATTGGAAAGAGTCCAGTGGAAAGAGAGACAAGAAAGATGAGAGTGCTAGACAATAGTATTTTGTGGGTAAAAGTTGAAAGAATTTGGTCTGTTTAGTCTGCAGGAGCAAGGACTAAAGGAATATTCACATTTGTAAAAAGCTATTGCAGAGAAGACAGTTAAAAAACCTTGTTCTCCAAGTTCCCTATTCATAAGACAAGTGGTAATTGCCTGCCTTCAGATAGGGCATTAGGAGAAAATAATCGTGATGGTAACTTCGCAAAGCCCTGAAATACATTTCCTGAGAACATTATAAAATAATTTACTTAAGTTTTAATATAAATGTTAAATAAGATTTTAAACATTGGCAGTGTTTAAGGCACAGTTCATCCTTTGGCAGAGGTTGGACTGGATGACTTCTTAAGATCCCTCCTGGCCTTGCTGTCGCTGGGGAGTGCACAACTCCAGCTCCCTGTGAGCCATAGGCACGCCTGCTGGAGTTCGTAAGTCGGTGGGCTGTGTCTGCACACACTGGCTCTGCATTTTGGCCCAGACTACCAAATGAATTTTTGCTCTGAAATATTTATCAGCATATTTCAAGACTTGAATTTAAATATGTGCATCATGGCTGCCCTTGACTATTTATTTATTACAACTGTGGTTTTAATCCACTTGATTCTATTTTTAAATTAAATTTCTGTCTTTATAAATGAAATTATTGATTTTTCAGCCCCATGAATTAAACCCATTATTCTGTTCTAATTTTTGCTCATTACTAGTCTATGTGTAGAATTACAAAATAACATCTGGGAAAGAAAAGACTGGGTTTAATTATTCATTCTAAGTTGTCTGACAGTTCACAGAAATATTCTTTGTACAGGTAAGAAACTGCTGGTTTATACAGCTAAAATATTTCGTGCTTTTAAAAGTTTTTAGTAGTTAGTGTACCTGAGCATTCTCAAATTTTTTGTTTCTGCTTTGCTAATCTAAGAACTTTTAAAATTGAAGCACAAGCATTTTCCCTAAATTGTTCCCTAATTGCTCCTTGGAATAAAGCTTTTGCATTTAGTTGTAGGCCTAGGCTATCTGTTCTGTGTGTCATACCAGCTGGAGAAAAAGCAAGCATAGCTCCAGAGGGCCATATGTTTTCTTTTTTGTTTAAAATATCCACAAGCAGACAGTCACTTCCGTAGTTTTGTCTAGCTCTGGAGGAGCTAGATTCTGTGATTCTGTGATTCTATGTTAACCCCTGCGGGCTTTTAAGCCATATGGAGCAGATGGGGCTGCAGGCTTCCTGAAGCCACCATGTTGCCCACTACCTTCTTCAGTTCTTCTACTGAGGCGTCTCGTTTGGTTTCTGCTCCAGTACATACCTTGTAAATTCTCTGTGGTAATTTGTGTCTTTACGTACTTGGAAAAGGTGAGTTCAGGGGGTCTTGATCTGGTACCAGGATTCATGTGCTTCATTACAGTTAAAACTACTAGTTCTTCCTTCCTTGATAATTGAGATAATTTCTGTTTCTTGTGGTGAAGCTAGGGGTTCCCTCACTGGATCCTAATCCCTTTGCAATTGTCTCCCTGCAACACACAAAGGCAGTGATACATTTTTTGGTAGCAATTCGCCACAGACACATTGAGGAAATGATGACAGAGATATGCTCTCATACTACTTTGTTTAAATTACTGTCTTGCCTTTTGCAGAGTTTTAAGGTGAGATATGTATTTTTATGTAGTAATATTAATGCACTGACTTGTACAATGAATTAGGAAGCTGTCCAACAGTGGTGAGTAGCTGATGATCTAGAAAGGAAAGTGACAAGTCCTGTGTCCAGTTCAATTAAAAAAACCCACACACCTACATCCATGCCTACAACCCCACTATTACAGTAGTAAAAGCCTGAACTAAAAACCAAGCAAACAAAATACCCCACAACAAAAGAAATCCGATGAAGAAATGGCTACCAGAGATCCAGCCATGTTGAACCCAAACATATGAGCTCCGTGGACCTACTTATCTTCAGCCATTACTATCTGGTCGCCTTCCACCCGAAGTACCTAAAACTGTAGGGAGGTATTATGAATACCAGTAAGCTCTGTGGGTTTTCTGGAATTTTTCTGGGCACAAGGTAGTCCTGTGGTGGTTTTTTTCAGTGGGCACAATAATGCATTACATCTCCTCCAAATCAGAAAATCCTGTAGTAATATGTCAGAATTGTATTGCAGCATTCATAGAGTGCAAACTCAAGAAGGAGTAACTCTGAAGAGCCAACATTATTATTTGCTCCTTTTTCTTCTGTTCATAAGATTATATTCTTATTTTCCAGCATTTTTTCCTTCTTACAGACTTCCAAGTTCCTTGGAGAAGAAACAAATCAAACTGTCTTGACAATACAAAAAGAAGTAAGCTTTTCTGGCCCTGTCTGTGTTTGTGTAACCCATGCATGTGTAATGCTGGGAAATGAAGCACTGGAACTAAGAATGTGAAACATTAATAATTTTTTTTGAGGAAATATTTTACTCATTTAAATAAACAACCAGTTATTCTAGAAGTATCTGTGGGATCCAGTGTGAACTTGAATATGAACAATCTGAGCTCTGTGCTTGGTAGTGCTGCTGACCCATGATGTGACTGTGGGGTTAAGCTACTTAGCTACATACCCAAGTTACACACACGCAAACACCGTCTGTCCACTCTTCATGTGTTTTGTTTATTAAGATTACTTATGAGTTTGAATTGCCTACGTGTATAAACCAAAAATAGAGCCACACAATATTGACTGGGGATATTGTAACTTAAACATATATTAAAGATATGGGCATGAGTATGGATGTACTTTTTAACCTACCTAAGTTCAGGTTTCTGATTCATGGATAAAGATAATCAAGTGGCTGTTGTAATTTCAGTCTCCAGAGAGAAATGTTCTTGTTTGTTGTTCAGAAAAATGTGGCAAATCAGCAAAGTGGATTCAGCCATTTACTTGTGTTTTCCTAATCTTGGAAGAGGATAATCTATGAAGAAATGAAAATTCATTTGTAAAGCTCCTGACTGTTGCTGGTTTGCAGAATACTAGGCCAGCTTACATAGTGCCCTATAAAATAATCTATGAAGATTTCAAGCAGTAATAAAATACATGTTTTTCAAATTAGAACAGCACAATACATCTAGTGCAACACTTACAGGTGCAGCAAGGGGTTCATACAAAAGCCCAGCTAGAACGTGTGTTGATTTTGATACCACCAGTATATGGGTATTGGCAGTTTCAAGCACAACAGTGTTCGTGGTGCATTCATCATGAATCCCTGAGGAAAAATTACCGGTGCATGCTGGCACAAAAGACCATAATTGAGTGTGTGATCCCACGGTCATCTGGCATCTTCTTTGTTTTAGAAGTGTTTGTCTTCCTAAAGAGTAGTTTCACGTGATTTGTCCTTATACCTGTGACATTTTGGTGCCATTGAGAGCATGACAAAACAGCCTCTGAACATCAGTGGGTCCCAGGCTTTGTGCCAGGATGCGATTTTTTAAAGTACTTGCATGACCTTGTGTGACATTTGCTTCTGTACATCGTAATACTTGGTTCAGCTTGTTCCAGCAGTGCGCTGCTTTCATGCCCTTTAACAACCATTCCTACACGTCCAAACATGTTGATCAGGAAATTAGAAGGTAGGTGTTTTCAACAGTCATGGGAGAAATTCAGATCAAGGGGAAAAAAACCCCCAAACTACTGGACCTGTACTTGTATGGTCATTTGAGCAATACTTTTAATTAGTTTTTCACCATACATGATTTCTGTAAAGGTCATTAGTTTATTTTCTCTAGAGGGGGAGTTTTGTGATTAATCTAACCTATTGCATATCACAGAATTTTCCCTCCCTCTCATGTCTTACTTCCCCATCTGAAAATAAAAGCTGACAGGGCTTCTTTCACCCACGAGCATGGTTTGAAATAAAACATGCAAGAAAAACATGTGAAGAACATACATAGCAGTAACTGGTCAAATAGTCTTCATCTTTTAGGCTTCTTTTACTCTTCCGATCAGCACCTGAAATGCTGTCAGGGAAGCCAAAGCCTCGGGAAGCATTTGTGCCGTGGTTCCGGGCTGGTTTGGAGCGTGGGGAAAGCCCGTGCAGCTCTGTCTGCAGACACCCAGCTGTACCTCTAGCACGGACGTGTGTGAGCAAGTGCCCCAGCTGGTGAGCAGTGGCCAGCGAGGCAGGAGAGGCAACACAGCTGGCTGGGCGGCGTGGAGAGCGACCCCTGATGAGGTTCAGGTGGGCCCTGCCCGTGGGGAATTGGCACATTTGGGGGGTGTGACCAGCTGAGTGTCCTTCGAGGCTGTGCACTGATGGCTTAGGAGCTGTGTTACTGCAGGAATCTGCGCGACGGTGGCTGAGCCTGTGGCAGCTGCTGGCCTGCAGGGGTAGGGGTGAGTACGTGCTCTGTGGGGCATCCAGCTTCACGCGGCAGTGTCTGGGTCGGGAGGAGTGTGTGTGGGACACGTGTGGTGGGCACTGTAATGGTGGGTATTTCACAAGCCTGCACATCTGCTTGTGGCACCAGGCAGCATTAAGTTAAAAGAGAGAATCTGGAAGCTGTCCCTTGGAGAGCTAACCGAAGGTAGGCAGGATTTGGTAACTCCTATGCAGAGCCATGCTAAGTCTTAAGCCTGTAATTATCTACATGTAAGACTTTCTTCTGTGGAAGGCTTTGACTCCCCTCAGGCCTACCATGAGATGTGGGGGGACGCTGCAGGGCTCTGTCACCACCGTGTCCTGTGGGGCACTGCTGCAAGTGGCAAGTGACAGTGAAATGAAAATGGTTGTTTTCTCCATTCCTTGCTTCAGAAGATGTTTTTGTTCATATTCACCAACTTTAATTTATATGGAAAAATACAACGTTGAAAAGACATTTCAAATGCACGACCTATGAGCTGCCGTTTTCCTTGGTAACGGTAAGAGCTTGTTACTGTTAAGCAATTGTGTGCTCAAATCAAGCTAGAACACCTGTGTGAAAACACTGCTGTAGCTCAGGTTTGTGGGATAGGATATATTTTAACTGCCAGCATTTTATTCAATTTCTTCCATAACTGGTTACAGCACTTAGTTAAAATGCTCCCTGAGGGCCCTGCACGGCAGCCTGGGGTAGGTGTGAGGCAGTCGGCAGCTGCTGCCGGCGAGCAGGGCCCCATCTGCAGCGCTCTGCAAGGGGAGGACACACTGATTCCACCAGCTGAGATCCACTTCATTAGCTGGCAGCCTTAAATGAAAGCAAAGGGGTGCTGTGTTTTTCCTAAATTGTTGGGGTTTAATCCTTAAATTTAGGCTAGAGAAGGAATTTAAATGAAGAAGCTTATGTTAAACCGTGAGCAGCAGAACAGAAGCAAATGTTTAGTATATCCACAGTGGTACTAAGGGCAAACAGGCTGATTGGGTTCATCTGCACAGCAACATCCCGATTTCTGTGTTGCACTGGATTTGCTCTGGTAGGATTGCTAAGGATCCTGTCTGGTTTTGAATGTCAAATTGTAATTACATGAGCAGAAATTGTACAGGGACCACAGTTCTGTGTTTGTGTCTATATAAATACAAAAATATATATCCAGATATATCAAGAAGTTTAATAGAGTTAAAATAGATATAACTTGTTGTGTTTTGTATCTTTAATAAGCAACTTGATTACTTTGTGAACTTTTTGAAATTTCTATCCATGTGTAAAGTGAAAACTTGAGGAAGACTCTGCCTGAACATCCTGTTATATCATAACTTCTAAATGCAGTGTTAAAACTGCTTCATGAAAGGGAGTTGCCACAGCACATAGTTGGACCTCCCTCTGAGAGGAGAGACAAGAAAAATATCTGTTGAACACAAGATACCTTGTGTGCTGGAGAGGAAATGCTAGATGATAACCCTGCAGGCTCATCTTTATATAGAGCTGTCAGTTCCTAATGGAAGTCTCTTATATGTTCAGTTTGGGGCAGGCAGATGGTGAAGAAAAAGGTAAAAGATGCTGTAAATGAATGTATTCTCTTTCTTTGCCTTGCCTTCTCAAACTGTGAGCTTGTGAACTCTCTAAAGGGGTTACTGAGTCAGTAGGAATCAACACATAGTCCATCAACCCTTTCTCTATGGTCTGGATGATGGTTCCCAAAACATCATATCTGCTTCCAGGGAGTCTGAAGGGGGAGGATGAGGGGGAGAGCTTTATGTGTTGAGGTGGGGTTTTGTCTTTTGAGGGTGCTTTTTTTGTAAGTAAGGATTACAGCTTGCAGAGAAACATTCAAGGAAGATTGCTTAATACCCATCTATGGTATGTTTGACTTTCTTTGGTTTCCTGAACTCAGTACTTGTTCACCGAAAAGTAAAGTAAATCCTATGGGAATGGGGAGGGGAGAGAAATTTCAGGCAAGACTGAAGCTGTCTTAGCTATTAAGTATGTGGAGACTGAAGTGCATCCCTGAACGGCTCCTGCTGAGATGCTAATAACTGGTCTGCTCACCCCTATTACACTGAATCTCTTCCAGTTTTCTTGCCAAAACAAGTGGTATTTTCAGTTGTACTCCAAGTAAGGAGAAGTCAAAACGTAACCTTAAACCAGTGAGCTTTAGAGACAGCTTTGCTGGGGCTGTGGAGTGCATTTTCTGCCAAGCGTATGGGCGGGACATTCAGCAGGAACCACAGGCCTGTCAGTAGGTTTGACCTGAGACAGTTGGGGCCCTGTGGCCAGAAGGGAAAGCGTCCATAAAAATTAAGTCCTCAGCAGAGCTGTGTACATCTCCAGGACTTCAGTTTCCATGGGTTTTGACAAATTCCATTTTACAATGTTAATCTTCTGTGGCTCCTCCTCTCTGGAGCTGGCTTTGATTTGTATTCTGATTTTTCTGACACATGGCAGTTAGAGAAGTCTGGGACATTAGTTCAGCATTTTATTTCTGCACTGGTATCTTCATTACAATGTACAGCCTCCAATATATTTAATGACTAGTGTATACAGCATGTACAACTGAGGGGAGGTAATGCTTTGTTTACTGAATTACTTAATCATACTTCTAATTACTTACCTGTTTTATCAGATGAGGTCCTTGGCAACTAAGTGGAGCATCTCTTTTTTCAGAGTCTCATAAAAGCTACAAAAATATTTTTTGCACCAGAGATGTGGGAAATTGCAGTCAGTTGCTCAATATAATTAAAATAAAATATCGATGATGTGGAAACTTGGGTACAAAGCAGCCCAGTTGCTCAAGTCCACATTTTCTTTTTTCCTAATGACATAATAGATTTTCCAGTTGTTATTTACAGATTTCAGGAGGATATATCTTGTATTCAGAGACAGGTTGAGTAATTGTTGGTATTGCAGGCATCAGGGTAGCCTTAGAGAGACTAATGGTCTTTCAGCAGATGTGGAATTCGCTGTTAGATTTTATGCATCACAAAAGTTGCAATTTCTAAACTAGTTGTAAACTTAAGGGATGGGAGGAGCCAACAGATTTTGTGGTGTAGGAAAGAAAACACTGTTTCCAGCACAATATTATCAGAGTGATAATTCAGTAAAGAATTTAACAAACATCATATTAATACCAGAATTAATGTGTTAACTTTGAATTATATTTTTCTTATTAATTAACCCCTTTTTTCCCCTCATGAAAGTAGCCTTAATGTTTCCTTGGAATTGATTTGCAAGGAGGCATGTCTATCAATTAAATTTTTAAAGAAATATATCAAATCATCGTGACTATGCTTCCTTTAAACAGAGATCACATGGCAGCCTGTAGTTCTATCCTAATAAGCAGATAACCCGCAGCCACATGCGGAGGAAACAGTGATGCTGGGCAGCCGCTGAGTCACCAGCCGTGTGATTCGCTCTTCGGCAACGCGCGGCCCCATCCGTTGTTCCAGTTGTTCTCATTAGTCACATTGAAGACAGTACTGCAAACGTTAATAAAGAAAGCAAGGAGAAACCTTGACATGTACCAGGATTGTTGCTTTCCGTCTCGGCAGTTCCCAGCTGTCATTCGGCTGGGACAGTGGCACGCTGAGGAGTCTCACTCAGTCTCTCTCCGTGCGGGGCAGCAGTTGCTGAGGTGCCTGGGGCACAGCGTTTATTCCAAGAACACAACGTTTTGTTGATTCCACAGTTAAATGCTATGGGAGTTTAATTTGCTCTTTACTCATTTTTCATTTCCTTAATTTTTGGCATTCAGATGCAATTTTGTTGAAAAGATTGCCCGGGGACATGAACACTTTCCTGGAGCTGAAAGTTGGATTAGCAAAGCACTTTCCTAGGATCTCCTCCTTAACACCCATCCCTCTCCCTAGGGAAGGGCTGGGCTTGCTGTGAGGGCTATGACTCGAAACGTGCACATAAGTTTTGTGGTTACAGGAATCCCCAGTGAGTGGTTTGGTGAGGGGCTTGGCAACATTGATGTGCTGATGTTACAATTAGCTCTTCTGTTTCCAGATCGTGGAGTGAAATTCGTGAGCCTGCTTTCCCGGGCTCTGCAGAGAACAGGGAGAACTAAGGCATCTCACAGTGTAGCAGCATGGTGTCATTTCCGTCGGGGTCTGCAGCCTTCCCTGTTAAAATGCCTAACATAGCATGTGTGTCTGTATCCTGTGATGTGCCCTCAGTCCATGCTCTAAACCTGGCAATGACCCCACGTATTGGAGAAACTGATGAATCTACTATTAGGGAATGAAGAGACATGTCTACCCCTAAATCCCATCATTGCCCTTGGCTTAGGTGTATGGGTGCTACCTTGAGTTGCTTTACACTTGCATTTTGTCAGACATTACCAGTATTGTGTAATTTAAGGGATTGTATCTAACTGCTGGTGACTGTGGGTTGGTCCCAAACCAGGTGGTCTACTAAAATCACCTTGTGTTTGGGAATTGGCCCCAGCATTATTTACTAGTTCCTGAAATGCAAGGGAGAAACAATGCTAACGTGCATTTGTGTGGAAGATGTTTGGCAATATAATGTTTTTCTGGGATATCTCCTTATTATTAAATGATTAATTGTTGCAAGGGCTATGTCCAAATTCTTTCCTCTTCCTCCCACAAAAATATGAAACTCAGTGGCGGTACTTGTATCTCTTTACATGAAAGCTTCCACAGAAAGATCATGGGCAGGCTGTTGTCCTCCTTTTACATGGGAGTTAGGTGTCTAAATGACTTCTAGGAGATATTATCTTGAAAGCTTGAGAACTCCACCCTGAGGTGAAGCAGAAATATACTGGAAGCATTTGTAAGCATGACTGGAAGTTTTGTCCTGCTAATGTAATCCATCTTTTGTTACTATAAGAACCAGTTGAATTTCCTTGGTAACAAATACCCTTCCTCTACTCCCAGAAAGCTTAGGCTTACTTGCAACATCCAAGAACCAAGGAAACTTCAGATGACCCAACTCTCTAATGTCAAAATCTCTATGAGACTTGTTCTGGGAGAACAGTGTTCACTCCCACTGCAGCATCAGGCTGCTTAATAGGACATATATGTCTTTTTCCAAGTAGGAGTGAAATATACAACATAAATTTGGGGGTTTTTTCTGCCAAGGGAAAAATGTATAAAAAAGAGTAGTGGTGATCTCATTATTCCTATTGTTTTTTCATTGACGAATAAGAACAAAACTTGTGCTACCAGAACAAGTTATGTCAGAAGAGGTGGACATCCCAGCTGTGAACTAGGGCACGCAGGAATGGTTGTTAAGATTTTTCTCCTAGCCAGCTTATATGGACAAACTCCGCTACTCCTTGGAATGTTCTTATTAATAACCAAAACATATACTAGTTCTTCAATTTACCGTGGATTAAGCTCTCAGGTTTCATCTTGCTGACCAGACTGGAGAGCTGGAAGATGTCTGGCTGCAGGTGAAGATTGCCCTTTGCTAGGAGATGCCAAGGTCTCTTTTGAAGGAGGCCAAGAGGCTCTATTTCTTATATATTTCCATAACTGCCTTTTGCTGTCCCCTGTGCCTCGAGTGAGAGATGAGGGGTAGACTGGTGATCTCCAACCCATTTTGCTTTTAACAGCAAAATTACTTCTGCAGGTCATAACTTGATTTTTCCCTCTGTAGAGGTGTGTGGAAACCTCTAATACTGGGCTTCTTAAAGCTGAACACCCCAGCATGACTACAGGGTTTATTGTTTTGCACCTGGCTGAGTATTTGTGCTCTGAAAAAGAGCCCGTAAGCTCTGATGTGGGTAGCCCAACGTGAGGGAGATGTTTCATCTGAGCCTTGGCCCTTGATATCAAGGATATGATATATCATTGTGTCTCCAGGTGCACCAGACTTGGAGACAGCTATGGAGTGTGAGGCCTCTCTTCCTGGCCCATATGCCTGTATCACTTCCAACAAAGGTGGTGCTCCCTCTTGTGTAGTCTCTGTACCTGTCTCTCCTAGTTTGAGCTCTTCCCTGAGGTTCAGGTAGGCAGGATCCTAGATGGTCTTGCCTCCTGAAGGTGGTGTCCTAAGATGAATTAATGTGTTTGGTTTTGTATATGCAAATCCACAGCAGATTCACAGCCATAGGTGTAGGATAGCTAGTTCATGGTCCCAGCTTTTCTAGAAGTTTACCCTTTAGATACAAATGCTGAAAGAGCTGAGTCCGGTGTCACTGCAGCCAAGTGGTCCATCCACTCTCTCTTGGTTTTTCTGTCAGTGCAGAGTAGCTCTGTAGATAGCACACGCATTTCATCATAGGTTTTGACAGCAATACAGGGACATCTGGATGACATTCTAGGTACTATGCTACCTGTGAAACTACTTTTATGTTGCCATGACCAAGGCTGTGGCTGGACAATTAAAAGGAGAGAAATTTGCTAACTAGGAAGCAAATTGAAGTTTTGTAGGGGCTTAAACAGTTTACAGGATACTCCATTTTAATTAATGTAAACCCTTCCAGCAAGGAGGCAGAAGGGGATTTACCAGGCTTGGAAATAATTAAAAGCATGCTGAAACTTTCCTAACAGGTACTAAATGTGACATAGTGTGTGGTCTCTCTGACAGAGTTGCCCTTCCCTATAAATGGAAAAGTGCAACATCAGATGTTTCAATGCATGCTCATAGATAAACAGTTCTTTATGGCATATTAAGAACAGTTTGGTTTATGGCTTTTTAGATGCATCTTAAAATCTTGATCTATAATGACTTTAGCAGAGCTGTCCAATTTCCAAGATGTTCTTCTAAAGCAGGATAAAGTTTGTACCTGTTTTTTATTAACAATATTACAAGCCAGAAATAAACCAAGTTGCAGACAGCTGACAGCAATGTGGACCCTCAATGTGTTTCATTAAAAATAATAATAACTCTTGGGGGCATGGAGGCAGAAATCAAGCTCTTTTTGTCTTCTGGAAGATGTTTTGCTTCTCTGGGAAAGTAACCTGACAGTCTTTGAAATTTACTGATATTAATTAAGATCACCGGACTTTGAATGGAGCTTTAGTTAATTATGAACTTTAACCCTGTGTTTTCATTTGTTCCTGGACAAAATATGTGGCTTTGTCATGCCTTGCAGGCTACTGGCAGAGAAGTTTTCTGGTAGTGTATATAAAAGGATCCCGGGGTTGTATGTCAAAAGTTGAAAACTGCAAGTGCAGAATTACAATTAGGGTGGTCTCATTTTTCTTTTCATTTAAACCAGCATAGGGATGTGGTGATTCTCTCTAAGTTATTCTTTACTCATGTCTGAGTGCCTTGGTGAAGAAGGGACTCAAACTGACTTAGAGTTGCAATGGAGGAATTCTTAGGACCTCTGCAGGAGTGCAAGCCAGTTACTGAGCAGAGGTTGAGTGCCAGTACCTTGAAAGAAGCAGTATTAAAGAAACATAGTCTGGCCAAAGCTAGACAAAGGAAAAGAAATATCCTAGAAGAACACTGGGCTTTTTTGCATCTTTTCTATATAAGCCTGTGCTGCTACTGAAATTCACTTACCCAAGCGTCATATGTCACCAAACTCTGTCTTGTCAAATAGTGCTGCTATTTAGCAGTCAGAAGTAAAAAGGCAATAAACCACATGTATTTAAGATGAAAACATGATGTACCTCCTAAAAAGTTTGGAGACCACTTCTGTGGCATAAGTTAATCATACTAGTTTTGGTGAATATCTGTAAACACATGCTTTTGTGCATTGGATAACAGAAAGACTCTAAAAAATCTGAAGTAGAATTTTGATACCTGTTTTTGATAACTGAATAGAATGTTTCTGGAGCCTGGGAAAGTGTGCCTTCTGCAAATAATTTTGGCCAATAACTAGGCAAGAATAAGACAGTAAAGAAAAAAAGGCAACAAAACCACAAAGCAAACACTGGAAAGGAAAAGGTAGAGATCTAATTTCTAGTTATTTTTGAAGTGCTGTTCAATGGCCTGAATTCCCCTCCCCAAATGTGGATTGGCATAAATTGTAATTTGTTTCCTATCTTTAAAATTTAACTTTCAGTATGAAGTAAAATAAAAAAAAAAAAAAAAAGAAGGCAGTAAAATGTAATTGCTAGATTAGGGACTTAGGTGTTTGTGAACGTGTTGCTCTAAAGGTTTTGCTGTCTTAAAGCCTGACCACAAAGTTTGACTGAAGACATGCTGTGCATTGATCATAGTTGTCTTGATATTTGCAAACATGAGAATAGAAAACAGTATTTTACAAGGAATTTTTTTTTTTTAACTGAGGGGGGAATCTTATATTTTTTAATTCATCACCATTACAATAAACACTGACTTCTATGCTACAACTCAGTGAGCAAACAAGGCAATATTTATTATCCATGTCTGAAATTGCGTGGCTGCTTCACCTACTGCCATAGGTAAGTTTGCTGCACGTAGTGCTTAATTTATACTGCAAGTATCAAAGACACTGGGGTGCTATTTAGCAGTTTAAAAGGATTAAAATCTTTTGGTCACACCTGTGTACACTGTTTCCAGAGTTTCAGGAGAGTTCTTTGTTAGAGCCTTCATTTGTGGAGCATCCTGGATCAACCCAGTTCCTGCAGGCAAACATGAGCCTGGTTCCTGAAGTCAAGTGGGGAATTGCTCCCTCCTCTTTGTGCTGGCCCAGGTCTGAGGGAGAGCCAGCAGTACATGTGGTTCCTGTTAGTTCAGAAAACAGAAACATCTGGGGAAGATGTGAATGACTTACTGGCTCAGTTCAGCAGGAGGAAAGTCTCTGACAATTCGTTCTGGACAGAGAGATCCTCTCTATTATGTGCTGAAGCAGGGAGCACATGCACATAGAATCACATAAAATTCAGCTCAAAACAGCAGGAGGTGGGCAGTAATGGTTGTCTTATAAGGCCTTTCTCTTTTCCTGGCTCTGGGGATGCCTCCTAAAGAAAGTGAAGGGAAGGCTTTCTCATCCAGTGAGGGTAGGGGACAATGCTGAGGAAGAGCACTTCCTAGGGACAGCAGTGGGTTTCCCAGGGTGATGCCCGTACAAGTTTAACTTTAAGAAGAAAGGAAAGTGAACCAGGGGTGAACATATTATTTGCTGTGTGTTTACTGTAAAAAAAACTGAAGGAAAATGCCTATAATGCGGTGGGTAGTTATTATGATTAATGTGAAGGTAGAATAACTAAACAGCTCCAGGAGACCCTGCTTGATCAGGGGGTCAGGTCAGATGACTTCCAGAGGTTCGTTCTCATCTCAAGCAGTCTGTGATTCTGTGACATCAGGCAGTTAAATTGGGCTAGACTCAGCAACATGGCCTGGCTAAATCAGCGTGGCTTATTTCCTCAATCCCTAAGGAACTGTGTCCCACCAATGTAAGAGTATTGGTTTTTCCCTAACCTAACTGCACCACCAAAGATGTTCTGTACCTTAACATTTCTGTTTCTAAGCAGGGCAGACCTAAATACAGCTCTCTAACATTTGGTGTGGGAGTCGTAAGGCGGGACATGGCGCATCAATAACCTGAATGGGAGGTGTTTGGTATAAGCAGACAGGCTGGGCTCTCTTGTCAGGGGAGATAAAAGGGCAGATGGGATGAATTGCCCTTTGCAGGGCTGTGTGTGTCTTCATCAGTCACAGCCTGTGGTCCCCTATGGTACCCTGGGGAGCAGTTGTACGAGGGGATGGGACAAATTAGCATTGGTAGCTGCTCGTGTTCTCTTTCCTCACTTTCATTCTGCTCCATGGAATGAAACATTTCTTTCTATTTTCTCTGGCCTGTGATTTCTCCTTCTGTGAGGTGTTCTCATTTCTCAACTGTGCCCCTATACTTGTTCCTCTGAACATACAGAATCTTCTTGGATATTGACCCTGAAGGACTACTGCTTCTATTAGCATACAATAAAGCTTTGCTGGATTTCCCCAGAAGGCAGAAGGTGCCTTTATTAGAAAAATAAAAATAAATACATACGGCTTGAGTTCAGTGAAATAATTGACTTTTGCGACCTAAAGTTGTGTGTATTTCAGGGAAATGTTTGAAAAAAAGAGAGGCATGACAAATCCTCAGGGAAGAACTTCTTCATAATTACATGAAGACCTTGACTGTAGATGAATGTAAGGATTCAGGAAGCTGTGCTAACTGGACCTTTGCTAGGGAAAATGTTAATGTTCTGATGACAATACAGTCTGGGGGCTATAAAGAGAGCTAAAGAGATCCAGTCACTTCATTAACTGACTTCATAAACTGAAGGAAGGCACCCGTCCTCTTGAGAGCAAAAGTTATCCTTAGTATCCAATCCTCATGCATCTCTTCTGTTTTCACAATTTCAGCCATTCAGACAATTGACAGAGCATCTATTTATTCCAAGAACTTCCCTAAAGGTTTCTGTTCTGCTGTGCAGTTTTATGGCTTTATACCAAATAAAAACTACTGTATGCACTTAACTCTGGGAACAGGCTAGAGCTATTTACTCAAGCAGAAAAGTATTGTTTTAGGGTGAGAGATTGCCTGTGAAGATAGGAAAGGAATCTTGCTGGCACTAAGTAAGGTGTGAAGATATTTGAACAGCGTTGTATAGTGAATACATTATCAGACAAATGTTTTGCATTCTGTCTCTGCTGACGACTTTCAAGGAAATTAGTACCTTGTTCTTCGAATGCAGAGGACAACATTATCAGCGTGCTGTAAATCTGCGCACACAGATGCTAAATATCTGGGTCTTAATGCCATCAGGAGTAGGGGGTTTTTTGTACAAGTTTTCAGTTCAGGTGTAATGTCATTGGAGGAGCTGCCTTGTAGTTCTGTGGAGAACCTTTTCAATTTAAATATTTATCTATTCCAGATTTTTTTCCTTCCCCTCCTTTATGGGAATTCATCCTTGTTTAACTTTTTAAAGCATTTTTTGTGGTGCTTCTGACCAAAACCCCACTGGCTGATCTGCCCTCAACTTGCTCTGGCACTGGTGCTCCTCGCATATTTGAAAGATGCAGGCAAGGCAGGATGTTAGGCACATGAGAGAAGGAATGCTTATCCGGAGAAAGCTGGAGGAAAACACTTCTCGTTTGTTTCTGTGCCACTTGGAAGGGTTGCCCAGAAAGCCTCCCTGCAGGGCATATGGTTCTGGAGTGTAGGTACCGCTCTTCTTCACTCCTGCCAGAAACACAGAGGTGAACAGTTATGTCTTGGAACAAGCTGAAGCATGACACTGTGTCCCAGCAGCTATACACATAAATGAAGGAAAATGAGCTTTGTTAAAATGAGACAAAGGTTCATTTAGGAGTCTCATTTTTTCATTAGGGTAATTATTGTGAAGTTTGAGTTTACTTTCTGGTGGCACTTTTTTTTTTTTTTTTAACTTGAATTGAGTTATTTAAATTTCCTGAACCACAAAAGATTAGTAGCCTTACAATTTGTGATTTTTCTCTGTAGAGTGACAAAGTGTAATTAAGGAGAAGATATACAGTTGGATTAAATTTTTGAACTGCTGCTTGGAAATATTTCACAGAATACAAAGCATAAAAGAAGTGTGGGGTATTGTTTCATGCTGTTCTGCAAATGATTGCAAACCATATTTGCTTTGTGAAGTCATAATTTGCCTTCCTTGGTCAATCTTGCTTTTGTACTGGGAACAAGGTGTCTCACTCCACATGTCCACTTCTGTTATGATGAGTAGAATAGTCTAAATAAGTGGAGAGTGTTCTGTTATTTTTAGCATAGAAAACGTGCTTATGTGAAATCCCATTTGCTATCATGAGAGGATTAGAAGCCTGTTTCTGCATGGTAACAGTTACGCTCTTACCAGAGCTCAGGTTGGGAGAAGGGAGACTGTGGAAATAAAGTCTAGTCTGAGCCATCACTGAAAACATACCAAAAATACCAGAGATTAAACCCACTTCTGGAGCATGCCTCATACATGCCATTCTTTCCTTATGGGGTATTGAACAAGCCTGGATACAGCCAAAGACCTAACTATAGCATGGGAATAGCAGACTGATACAAACCTCTTCCTGCTCAGCTTGCTCAAATAAATGACACTGAGCTCTGAATGGACCCTCTGGATCAGAAGTGTTTCTGTCTGGTGTAGTGCCTGCTTCTTCTACTGCTCTGCCTGGATGTCAAGAGGAAAATTCCCCCAAAAGGTGTTCAGACTGTTGCAGCTGGGCTGTCTCTTCCTCCGTGTTGTTCTCAGGTGCTGAGGATGCCAAGGCAAAGAGAATGACAAACTATCCATGACTTTCTGTTGTAGACTTGTTTTGTTCTCAAATCCTGCACTCTGTGTGGGACAGCCTGATCGCTTGTATTGAGTTCCTTGGCTCTCGTTTCCATGTTCGCTACCTCCCAAATCTATTATTTGAGTTAACAGGCAGTGAGGAATTATTTTTTGGACATCCTTTTTTTGTCAAAAGTTTTTTAGAAAAACAATCACTCATCCTGTCTTCAGACAGGTAAGGCTTGGTCCTGATCCTCTCAGTTTGATGTTCCCTGCTGCTGATGTGAATATCTTTAATATTGTGTGGATTCTTATCACCCGAATCCTGGCATCCTGTTTTATGCACTATTAATGAGTCCCCTGTGCATCAGCTCCCTTCCCTGCCTCCACCCATGTGCAACTGAAATGCCTCAGCATCCCGTATCTTCTGGGTTAACTATACTGATGGATCGCTGTCCCCAGACACCCAGGAAAGATCCAGAGTGTAGGGACTTGAGAGACTCTGTTTTGATTTGGGTAGCTCTAGCTCTGTGCTTCCAGGCTGGAGCAAGTTCTGCTCTAAGTATTGAAGGACATGGCAACACTAACCAAGCAAGGAATTTTTTGGTTAGTAGAGCTGTCTGAAAGTTGGCAAAAAGCCCAATAGGAGGGAAGCATCAACTACAGCCATCTTAAATGCTCCCAACTGTTTGTGCTTAACACAGAGCTTGTTTTCACCTGACAGTTCAAGTGAGTTGGCCTGGTCTGAGTACAAGCGATTGAAACATGGAAAAAAGCTGCAAAAATGCAGGCTGGTAAACAGAAAAGAAGTTGTTGAAGCTTGAATCACTGTATCTGTGTTGTACTGTATACCAAAATAACAGCACTATTCAGAATCCAGCCCTTCTCTTCATCCATGAAGAAAGCCAGATCCACCTTCAGTGTTATCCCAAGTTGAATTTGTTATGTGGGCAAATGAGAGATCTGAATAAAATTTAACCAAGTTAAAGATGCAGCAAAGGCAAATGTTAACTGTTCACCTTCCAAGGCTAATTCCTCAAATTTTCTCAGGTAAAATGTGAGTTCCCAGTTGCCTAGTCTCTGATTCCTCTGGCTGGATACTCTGAAACCATTTCCTACAGACCTGTGCATCAGTCCCTGCCACTCAGAAAAACACACTGAGTCTGATGCAAAACTATTTGGACTTGCATTTAGTTGCATGGTGCTGTTGCTATGCTGGTACCAACAGCTGCTGCACAGATCCTGGACAACTCCCACACACCCTTACAGCAGTGCTCGTTGCTCAGGCTCTGATGTGTCTTGTTCCTTATTGTTATTTTACTCCTATGTATTTCAGCAGCTCTGAACTGACTCCTGCTCAAGCCAGCAAGTATCTGATGGCTTCATAAGGACTGTAGTTGTCCACTTGATTAGTATAAACTTCTTCTGCATCAACCCTGCTAGCTAGGCCTACTTGCTTCCCTTCCTTGTTTTTTAGTAGGGTGGTCTAACTGCTACTGGTTTTCCAAGAAATGTATGCTTAAGTTCTCCCTGAGCTTCCTGTTTTGGGGGCTTTTTTGCTTGTTTTGGTGTTTGGTTTGGTTTTTCAATACCTTATCTCAACCTAATAAGGTTATATACTATAAAGGATGTTAGTAAAATTCTGAGAGATGGATTAAGTGTATGTGTGCGCACATACACAGAGAAAACAAGTGTGAGATTTGGCTTTCCCAACCCCTTGAAATCATTACAACCTGAACATGAAGACTTTTAAAGGAAAACTCTTGCCTTGAATACAGCTGCTTAAGTTCTTTCTGCTTTTGTTCCAAGAAGAAAGAGCAATGTGTATTTGTCTGGTGTTGCTGTGGTGACCCAGTCACAGGCCGGTGAGAGGAGGTAGCTACTCTCTGCTTTTACCCAGGGACACCTGCTCTGAATCAGCACTGTCCCACTGGGCAGCCCCTGCCATGCACACACTGCATGGGATATCTCTGGACACTACACCTACTCCACAGGCCCTTAGCTATTTCTAGGAGGTCTTTGTCAGTTGTCTTCAAATTGTGCTCCTTCTGATTTCACCAACTCAGCCTGAACTTAGAATCCTGCCCTCATAGAGAGAAACTCCAGCTGAAAATATCCCAGATCATAAGGGAATTACTGCTCTTCAGTCTGCCCAGCCTCCTGTCCCACCCACTCTTGTTCCACTCCCTTGGGGTTAGAGAGAATGTGGTCTCTTCTGAAACAGCTCTGAAGTAAGCAGGCTTGTGTAGCAGACTGGGGAAAAGAAGACCAAGGGGTGGAGGAGATGCTGCATCATAAAGAAATGTTTTACCTATGCGCAATAACAGCTTCCCTTCACTATGGGATTGCCTTCATTTTGTGGGAGGTTGCTCTGCATGGGCACTTTAAGGCCTGTTTGGCCCCGAGATCTCCATTCCTGGCACTCCTGACTATACATCCAGGCCAAAAGAGCACAAATTGGTCCCCAGTGTCAGCAGCGTATAGATGCCAGCACTATATATAGGAGGGAAAAAGGGAAAGGAAAACCAGTCTGTAGGCTTGAAAATGGGGGAGGTGGAAGTAAAATGAAATTCCAGAGGGAAGAACATAGCATAGGAGATTGTGCAAGCTGAGGAGAGATTAACAGGTATTAGAAGAAAGCAAAAGACATGAGAGAATTCAGATTAATGCTGAGGCGAGCAGTAGGGAATGCTCTTAGCAAGGAGCATTAGGAAGTTGAACACAGATGGCAAGGTAAGAAGGGCAGGCAGACCTGAGAAAGTGTAAGGGCAGCATGGAGAAAAACCTTAAAATCCAGAAATGGGAAGAAGGTGCAAAGTACGTGAACAAATATCTAAAATAATAATACTTTTCAAATCAGAAATAATAATTTTGTTTATCTTGACGTTAGAAAGCCGTACATAAACTAAACAACACTAGTGTAAGAATAATTTTATTTAGTATTTTGGTAATGCAATGATACATCTCAAAATGACCATAGAAGTTAGCTCACTAAACAAGTGCATACATTCTAAATAGGTGCTACTAAATTTGAGTAACTTCAGAGATTACACAAGGCATTATGTGACCAACAGCCATACAGTGTGTAACCCGTGGCTGACATGAGCAGTGTGTATGGATTTTACACTAGTAGCCAATGCATGGTTAAAGCTTTTGGAAGAGTACAAAATGGCAAAAGCTGTTTTTAATAAAATATGAATTGGTGATCCTTGCATTAGAATAGCTATTCAGTTGTAGGCTATATACTTTATTTTTTTTAATAACAATACTTACAAAGGTACAAGAAAAATTTGCTTGCTAGCATTTGATCTAACATAGATCTCCATATGAAAATGCTGAGTGTCTTATAAAGCTTTTCACAGGTAGAGGCTAAGTTCTGGGGTATCACAAACTTGTACGTAATTCAGAAAAACACCTGAGGTTACTTCATGTGTATGTAACAGAAAGCTTTTTTTAGCTCTAAAAAGAGGTTATAGATGCCATATGAAGTCACAGACTTTAAACAGGTATATTACTACCGTGTGGTATTATAGAGCAGTACTTGTAGGCTGCTTGGTTTGGGTTTTTAAAATCAGTAGCAAAGCTTGTACTTAAGATCTGGATTGTCTTGTTAGCCAAGCTCTTCCCCATGTCAGTATGAGTTCTGTCACTGCTGCCAGTGTAACAAAGACTGGCCATCTATCAGCAGACACAGTGCAAATCCTTACTTAGGTCTCAGCAGAGCTACCTCACTGAGCAGCACTGTACCCTATTTTTCTAGCTCTACTAATACCTTATTTAGTACTCGGCTGAACACAGCAAGTCATGTGAGGAACTCTCATTTCTGATGGATTTTGTATGGAAGGACGGTGATTTGCAGCTGCAAAGAAGTGCCCAACACTTTTCAAATCAGGCATTTACATAGGGCTGTTTGCTTTCCAGAGAAATATATGCAGCTTTGTGTATACAAACATTAGCCACAGGTTCAAGGCTGTAAAGTTTCACATGTGTGTTTTACTTTAAAATAATAGGTGGGTTTTAAATAAATTTCATGAACTTTGCCTCACAAATATTTTAAAAGTACTTTTTCTTCAGTTAATGGGTACATTAATTAGGCCATGTAATGCAACTTTTCCTTCTGTGACTTTGTTCTGAGTAAATTGTAATAAAAGTGCATAATTGATTTTCAGATACACTATTTAACTCAACCTAACAGAATTACTAGTGAGTAGGGGTATTATTTGCTGTATGCTTTACTTGAGGCTTGTGGCATGAATGTTTTAATATAAACCCCCCATATTTCACTTCTAAATACCTTGGCCAATGTGGATTTTACTGGACTTATCTATGTGCCTAAGGACAACATATTAACTCCTCCTTAGAGAAACACAGAGTTCAGCTATACCTTTATAAATCTAATTCAAATACTTCTTTTGTTCTTGAACATGCTAATGAATGAACAGATTAGCATATGATTTGTATCACCCTTGCCATTTAGTGACATAGAAATTCTGATCTGTCAAAACTTAATGAAAAATTACTAAACTAGGACATTCTGTTCATTTTCATATAAAACATGAATTTAGTTTCAAATATGATTACAAGCAATACTTTTATTTTTTTAGGCATTTATTTAAACACTTTGGAATGCCGAAGGCAAGACTGTACATTGTCATTTAACCAAAAATCATTTGGACACTTATTATTGAGGCATTAACATCCATCCCAGCAGTCACAACACCGGAGCCGCCATGAGCCAGTTTCCAGTAGAGTGAAATCAGAGGCAGGCTGCAGTGTTCTGAGCAACCCTATCTTTTTCCTTTGCCTTTTTTTTGTAATAAGAGGTTTCATTTTTGGATGTGGAGTCACTGAAGGCAAACTTCAGAGTTAAGGCATAGCGCATGGAGACGTGGAAAGGATTGTAGAGACAGTTCCTGGAGATGCTCCAACCATTCAGTAGACAAAAAGCACTTTATAATGGCAACTTCTGTGAAAAAGCTAGAAAAGAAAAAGCTTACTTTGAAATTGCATATATTTTACCATTTAATATATAGTTCCCCTGGTTCTCCTTCTAGAATTAAAGAGAGGACTGAATTATACCTTGTACAGCTTTTCTTCCTGCTCTTATAGCTTGTAATATTTGCTATGTTCCAAAAAGATCACCAGAACAAACTCTAAGTTCTATAAGTCTAAAAAGGAGGGGGGACGCAGAGAGGATTATCTTTA
Organism: Atrichornis clamosus; assembly: GCA_013400975.1. Lineage (NCBI taxonomy): Eukaryota > Metazoa > Chordata > Aves > Passeriformes > Menuridae > Atrichornis > Atrichornis clamosus. Next base: position 77,003 of record WBMZ01001213.1, on the reverse strand, counting down.
GATGCAAGGTTCATTGCTTAGGCATTTGCTGACAGCTGATTTTCACTGGCTGCTTTCTCTGCTTGCAGTCTTTGGACAGCCTGGTCAAGCAAATCCATGGTATCTCTAAGTGTAACGTTCAAGGTAAACGGCTTGGGTTTAATGGTCAGCCCATAGGTAAAGTCCATTTTAGGGTCCTCGTTTGGATTAGCAGTAAAATTGCACTGATGCACCAGTATGGAGGTAAAGAGAAACAGCTGCACCTTGGATAACTCCTCTCCAATACACCGACGTTTTCCCAATGAGAAGATCATCACGCTACTAGTAAGATCTTTATTGATGAATCCATTCTCATCCAGGAATCTTGTTGGATCAAAATCCTCTGGGTTGGACCATTTTGCTGGGTCATGATTCACTGACCACTGATTTACAAAAATGACAGTGTCCTTGGGAATGAGGTAGCCCATTATGAAGGTGTTGGTTGTGGTGGCATGTGGGATAGTAACAGGCACAAAGCTGCTGAAACGCATGGATTCATACAGGAAAGCCATGATGTAGGGCAAGTGAGGCTGATCTTCAACACATGGCAGACGGTCTCTTCCAACAATCCTATCCACTTCTTCTTGCATTTTAGCCTGCACTTTCGGATACCTGTCATTTAAAGCAAGATGTGTGTACATACATAACACTTCCAAAGGATTTTCTTACAAATGATCCTTGCTGCAAAGAAATTTCACAGATTGTCACCCCCACCCTAAATAATGCAGTTTGAGCAAAGTTTAAATATTTCACAGGAACGTGTAGACCTCAGTTGAAAACTTTATGAGAAAAAAATCCAAGCCTCCCATGCACTGGTGTAATTTTAGATTTGCTCAGTTTTCACTTTAATATTCCATGTAACAGAGTCTCAACATAAAAAGTGAAACTAACTTAAAATGTGCTGAAACTGAATACTCTGATCCAATTTTGAAAATTAATTCTAAAACTAGAATTACTTGTCTCCTCTAAGTATTGGGTTTTCCATGGGAATGAGAATTTGATTTTTCAACTCTGCATGGGACTTTTAAAAGTTAGCATGGAGTTTATCACTAGACATATTTCATATATTTGAAAGCCTGCAGGTTTCTAAACTGGAAAAAAAAATCCCAATTATTAAATTGTCAGAGTGGCTTTATGAACATCCCACTCTTAGTTTGAGTAGACATTTTCTAATTAATATCAAAATATGTTTTCTTTATAATGTATTTAAAGAAGACTGTCTTGAAGTCTGGACAGTCTGGAAGACTACACAGTAACCAAACAAGACCTAAATGTTATTACATCTTTTGCTGGTCTAAAAGCACACATTCTGCCAAGGAGCCTTTATTTGCTTTATGTATTCAAGTTTGGCTTCTGCATCCTGGCCTTTTCCTCATGCAGCAGACCCACATGTCAAATGCTGGGCAAACATAAGAAATGAGGAGAAACCCAAAAGTTATGTTAACACCCTTAGCTGGAAGTGTTTGCCTGTTTTTCAGGAAGCAACGGAGTAGATAATGTTTGCATAAGCCCACTGATTATGCAGATGATGAAAGAAAGAGCCAGGATAGGCAACAAAGCCCGGGTAATGCCACCTTCTATTAAACCACCTCCCCTGTGTTTCCCCGGCGGACGGGCCGGTGGCAGGGCAGCGCTCCCGCCGGCTGCCCAAGGGGTCTGCCTTCCCCAGTCACGCAATGGCAAGGAAGGCACACGCAACGGCAGATTAACATAATAGCGGGTTTGTAAAGCGGTGCACGAACTCTTTATCGTGCTTAAGCAGTTGTTATCCTGTTCCTATGATCTCCTTGATCTTGACCTGGTAAAATCTGTTACTTTCAGGTTTTATTCTGCCAGCCTCTCTTTATGCACCATTACCCAACCGCCTGAGTAGGGTGGGTTTGTATAGGATTTCTTTTTTTTTAGACTTTCTTATCTCTTTCTGGCAGGTTTCCCAGAGTTTCCGTGTTAGTTAATCGGAGGCCGCTGAGGCACCCGGCGCTGCACGGGCTGGCGCTGCCCGGTCCCTCAGACCCGCGACCCGCCGGCGGGCTCCTGGCGGCACCGCGCCCCCGGCTCTGCCCGGACCCGGAGGTCCATGCGCTGGCTCGGGCCGGCGGCTCCCGCCGCGGGAGCCTTCTCTGCAGCGGTTTTGCCCGGCGGCGCAATTTAAACGGAGCTCCCCCAGGGCTGGCGGGCTCTCGCACCCGGGGCGGGCTCGGATTTCTGCCCCCCACCTCTAGCAGCTTTGGCGCCCCGGTGTGCTGCCGCCTCCGACGGCACATACCTGATGAGGAAGATGAGGAGCCACTGCAGGGCGGTGGAGAGGGTGTCCTGGCTGGCGCCGAAGATGTCGGTGACGGTGGCGGGCACGTGCTCGAGCTGCAGCCGCGGCTGCTCCCGCTGTAGGCGGATGAAGGCGTCCATCATGTCGCGGGGGGCCGCCCCCGGGCGCAGGCTGCGCTGGTGCTGCAGGAACTTGCCGCGGACGAAGCCGTAGAAGTCGCGGTTGAGGTCGCGGAAGGCGCGGTAGGCGGCGCGGATGGGGCTGGGGAAGCGCTGGAGCCAGGGCAGCGCATCCACCAGGCTGCCGGCGCCCACAGCCCGCCCGAACTGCTCGTTGCGCCCCACGAGGCGCAGGAACTCGCCGTCGCCGTGGCTGTAGCGGCGGCCGAAGCACAGGGCGCTCATCACGTTGGCCACGGCCACCAACAGGACGCGCGAGGGATCGAGGAAGGCGCCGCCGGCGCTGCCGCGCACCAGCAGCGCCACCAGCGCCCGCGCCTCGCCCACCAGGTGCCGCTCGAGCAGGCGGCGGGTGGCGGGGCTGCCGGTGGAGAAGGCGCGCACCGTGGCGTGCGCCGCCCGCCGGTGCAGCTTCCACAGCTCCGAGTATCCGCCGAAGGCCAGGCTGAGCCCGCCCGACACCAGCTGGAAGGACGGGAAGGGCGGGCGGCCGGCGAAGGCGGCCCCCTGGCGGACGAGGGCCTGGCGGATGGCGCGCTCCCCGTTCAGCACCACCACGGGCCAGCGCCCCAGGCGCAGCTGGAACACGGCGCCGTAGGTGCTGGCCAGGCGGGCGAAGGAGAGGTGCGGGGCGCTGCCCAGCTGCGCCGCGTTGCCGATCAAGGGCCACGGGAAAGGGCCCGGCGGCGCCCGGCGCTGGCCCTGCCGCCGGCGCTGCTGCTGCTGCAGGAGGAGCTTGCCCAGGTGGATGGCGGCGAGCAGGCAGAGCAGGAGCAGTAGGGAGCTTTGTAGTGGGGGGATGCCGCCCAGGGCTTCCCTGAGCCTCTCAAGGGCCATGCTGCAAGGGAAAGGGAAAGGTCAGCGGGCAGAATCCCCGCGGGAGGTCTGGGAGGCTCCCCGTCGCCCGCGGGCAAGGGGAAGCCCGGACGACGCGCGTTGGCGTGGCGGAGAGAGGCGCCGGCAGCCGTCCCGGCGCTCGGAGTCCGGGCGAGTCCTCGCTGTGTGCTCCTCGTGTGCCTAAAGCCCGCCCGGATCCTGTGCGAAAAACAAGGGATAATCGATAATCAAGTGGCAAGCGCTCAGTAAGAGATCGAAGTCGTATGCGGCGGCGGGGCCGCTGCTTTCTCTCCGCCGGTAGGGAAAGTTCTCAGCGGGACATCCAACAGGTCGCGGCTGAGAGAGGCAGAGAGGGAAGCAGGAGGATGCTCTCCCCTGACGAGCCTCTGCAGATGCAGGCAGCCGGAGACCGGTTAATGCCAGCGCTCCACATCGCTCCCCTCGGCAAAAAAGCCCCTTGGAGAAACGGGTTACACTCCCCACTATCGGAACTTCTCGCTGCTCCTGAGAAGAAACCTCCGCACACGGCCACGGAGCCCCCTCTGTCCCGAGTCCTTCCCTCCTCCCCGCACCTTCGTGCCAGTCGCGGCATCGCAGGCTGGCGGTTCACCGTCCCGGGAATGGGCAGCGGAGGATGCCTGAGGACCTGGCGTGTCAGTGCTGACTGGTCCCGTTTCCCATCCCCGTGCCCGGGGACCGCCCGCTGCTACCGTTTGCTCCCGCCTTTCAGAAGCAGCGAGGGAAAGAAGGGGTGAAATAAACGGCCCCCTCGGGCTCCTGTAGCATAACTGACCTGTTGTACGCTGCTTCCATCCGAGACCTCGGGGAGGATGGACAGGAGCTGGGCAGCCCCGGGAGGAGAGCGGCGACGGCGGCGTTCAGATCCAAGCCTTTGGGAAACTCATTAGGAGTCCCGGTACCTGTCACCCGGAGCTTGGCAGGTCATGTGCAGGCAAATGCCAGTTGCACCCGATCCCAGCACCGAGTTATCACCTTCCCAGCGCTTTAACCCTTCAGAAGTCGCCCCACCGGCAGCCACCTGCCCCTAGCAGCCCCACGAAGCGGGAGCGAGCGGACTGCTGCCGCTCCCTCCCTGTCTCCCTTTCTAATCGCCTGCTGGGCTGCGGGGACGGGACGGGGCCAGCCTAACCCGCTGCAAGGGAGCGAAGGCGAGCGGTTCAGAGGACGCGGAGAGGACGGCGCGTTGCTCTCAGGCTGTGCCGCAACCGGAGCCGCCACCTCTGGGCGCCTGGCATTGGCACTCCCGGCTTTAAACCCGCCGGCATCCGCGGTGCGCGGTGCAGTGCGGGCGGGACGCGGACGGCCCCGCTGGCAAATCGCCGCTGCCTGGCCCGTCCCCTGGCTTGAGGGGTCGCAGTTATTTGCCAGCTGCCCTTGGGCCCTCGCCAAGTGGAGCGGCTGAGCCGCGGATGCTTTTATGGCCGGGGCCAAAAGTTTTAGCAGAGGAGGTGCCGGGAGGGGAGCGAGGTGGCGGGCGGGCTCGCAGCTCTCGCTGCCGGGAGACGAAGTCTCGCCTGCATCTTAGGGGCTGAGGAAGCCGGAGAGCTTCCCCTCCTCCGCCTGTCGCCTCCCCGTTGCGTGCGGAGTTAGCATTGCGTGAGTCGGGGCTGGAAAGCCTCCAGCCATCTCCTCCCCGGGCCCCTACCCCTCCTCGCAATACCTGACACCAGCTCGGGGGGAAACAAGGCTGGGAAGCGCCGGGCAGCTCGCACCCCGGCCGGCTCTGCTGCCCTCCGGCCTCGCCTCCGCCCTGCGCTCGCTTTTCCCCCGCTTACGGCGCCTTTTTACTCTTAAATCTGGCGCCTCCGCCCGCACCGGGAGGGCTGGCGAGAGGCGTGCGGGTACGGCTCTCCAAGCTCCCTCGGGCTTTCCGGCGCCCCGGGGGAACCGGGACTGCAAAACCCCCAGACATCGAGTAAATTGTTCCCAAGGAATCAGAATGCTCTTGCCTTTTTGTCATTTTTGCAGTAACAAGAAAAATGTGAAAATACAACACTTATTTCAGATTCTTTACAGTCACATAATGAGAAGAAAATACGATGTTTTGGTAGCATTTAGGGATTAGACAAAATTAGATGCTGGGAGTCAGCCCAGCTCAGGGTGTGAGCCCAGTCCTGGCCAGGCTGCTACTGCTTCTGTCTTTGCTAAGAAGTGTAATCCTCGCTGTTGTCACTGTCCCCGGCTCTTCCAGTCTTCTTGCTCAGACTAGCATCAGCCTTGGATCATCTCTTGGCTTGGAACTTCTTCCTGTCATTGCCAAGTAACAGAGGTGTCAAAACCACTTTTTCTGAGCAGTGCTGGAAAAAGTGAGCTTCCCTCTTCCCAGCTCCACTTCTAGGGTGAACTGGAAGGATCCTGCAGCCAGCTCAGCACATAGCCCAGCTTCAAAGAGGAGGAAAGACAGCTGCATCCCAATGGCACTAAGGTTAGAGCGGTTTGATGTCTCCATCACTATCAGAAAATTGAAACCAAATGCTATAATCACTCAGCTATGGAAAAGTGGTCACTGTTCCCTCCTTCAACAGTCTCATGTCAAAAAAGAGACATGGACTGGACTTCTGGCAAAGAGTGTTCTGGGCATTGGATCTGGGTGGTAAAGACTATCTTGGAATAGTTACCCGAGCTTTGGATTATAGGGCTGGGCATTTACTATTGCCAGCAGGTAAATTTGCTTTTTTCATGGTGACTGTGGTAATGAGTTGCCTAAACTCCAGGCATTACAGCTCTCGTTAGTAAGTCTAAATCCTTTCTTTGGTTCAGCAACTAAGCTAGTTGTATTGCAGTGGGATTGCTTCCTGGCTGCTAGCAGGAACTACAGAGAAAGGAATGCTTTTCCACTATCATGACCTGCAAACTCACCGTTTAGGGCAGGAACCTAGGAATTACATATCCTGGTACATTTTTTTTTAATGCTGTAAGGAAACATTAATTATTTTTTATTTTACTTCTCTTTGGTCTTCAGGAGTTCTGTTACTATTAGACAGGAAAGAAAGAACACCTATTTTAGATATTTTCTTCTGTGGTCCCCCTCTACTATTGGTCCCCCTCTACTATCTACAGTTTTGTAGATAAAAACGCTATTGCATTTAGTACAGTCTGAATATTCTTTTGAGTGTATACACTGAACGTTCATCCAAATTTTTAGGCTCTGATTCTATGTGACCTTGATTAGTCCCTTGCAATCAAGCATATTTTGAGTGAAGCATTTTATCACACCAATGAATTAGTGTACAAAAATTCAGGCTATGGCTGCTCAGCCCCTTGGTCTCTGTTATATTCTACAAATTGCCCTCCTGCCTCCCTCTATTTATTCTTCCCACCTCTTTTGTTTGTAGAAGCATAGAAGTTCAGAACTGCTCTTAGTGAATGCATGTTCTTTATTTTCCAGTTCTAGAGACTTAATTGAGATGCAGGTCCTACTGAAGCCAGTCCCAATTTCCTGAGTCAGTTTAGTTAGGCACTGAAGACTGAATTGCTGAAAATGTATGTCATTTTAAATGAATTATTTCTGAGGTCTACAAAATCCTACTTGATATAATATATGGAAGAAAAAAGGAGTTGAAGGGCTACCAGTGAGTGGGTTTGGGATTAAAGGAGAGAAATTCAGGCCTAATCTTTTTAAAATCTAACTTGATTTGATAGGAATGCCAGGTGCTGGGTTTGTGGGCGTATCAGTACCTCTGTGACTCTGAATAAATTTGCTTATGTAAGTGAACAAGTGTCCGTGTGGAGGTAAAAATTTAATAAACCTAGAGAGTCTTCATTTGCCCTTTGAGAGGAAATTTTTATGTCTGCCACAGTCCTCCCTTTTCCAAGAAAACTCCTTAACCCCTAAGAGATTTTACAAGTGTTAAAAATTACTTATCTAAATAAGACTTTGAAGACTCAATTCTCAGTTTTGCTTCTAACCATGGCAGCCCTTGTCTTTGCTTTTGGATACTGGCAAGATGCTCATAAATCCTCATGAGCAGCAACTGGAATTTCTCATAGACTTGACTTTGCTCTGTTTTCTTTCCTTACCTCTTCCTTTTGCACCTTTCCATGGAGAGCCCTCCCACAGCAGATTTCTCTGTCTCTTTCCCATACCTGGGACTATGGATCTTTTCCTCCTCTCTCTTGATTTTACAAAATCCCAAGGTGGATTAGTTGAGCAATGTTTTATCCTGGGATTACTTCAGTATAGAGCTTGTACCAATTGTTTACCGTTTGTAGAGCGATCCAAGCCATCCTTCTTTAAACAGTCCTTGGCAATATTGTTTCTGATTGTCTATTTCCGAGTGTTGCACAATGCTATATAAGATGAATAAACAAGTAGCATAACTGTAAAACACAAATCACTTGGAAACTTAACCAAATGCAACATCCTATTGTTTCAGGCTGCTTAAAATTGTACAGACGTACTTACGTACCTCTGAAGTTCAACTCTAGTCTCAACAATACTGCTGGAATTCAGGGAAATCACTAAAACAATCAGATTACAATTGGAATTAGAACCTGTAAGCCTCTGTGTTTACAACAGCTCACTCAGACTATGTTTATGTGGTGATCCCACATGATGCAGAGTTACAATTATGCTTCAAGTAGTTTCAGACCCAGGAGCAGAAGATCTGTACTCAGTCCAGCCACAGTACCGCCTCAGGGCAGCTGGCTCCAGGGTCACCATCTGTGCTTGCTACTCTGCACCACAGAGATGTCCCTGGTTCCTCAGGCTTATCTGCATGGTACTGAATGCTCAGTGTTAAAACTAATCTGAGATGGGGGTACCACAAGTGTGGATGATAGTGAGATCACGTCTGATGCAGACTCCTGGTTTTGCTCAGTCTGGCAGCTTTCCTGTTGTGCCAAGCATGAGATATAAGCCAAATAGAAGGAGCCACATCCTCAGCACTACCCAGAGTGCCAGGCATGTATAAGAGTCAGCTGCAGCTCCATGATTCAGGATTATTTATTTAGGCTACTCACTGTGGCCTAAAATAAAGCATTTGTGGTATGCTTTTTAAAGCATATGTATTTGTGGTTACATATCGCATTCTTAACCTTCATTAACTTGCAGCTTTCTTTGGACTTTCACTGTTCCCTGCATTCCCACTGACTTCTCAGCTCACATTTTCAATTCTGCCTTGCTATTCAAAACCCTAAATTTGGCTTCTAATTCTGAGTCAAATTTCCCCAGCTGCTCTGGGAAAGCAGGGAACCTCCCAGTACTTGCTGGGGCTCAGCTCAGTGGTGGACTGAATTGTAGCCTCTCCATCTGTTTGCATTTTCCACGTTACTTACAAATTAAAGGCATGCATCGTGGTCTGCTTCCACACAGGCAAGACACAGGTATGATTACAGAAATGAGCCTTATACTTAATGGTGTTATACTTAATTTGAGCATTAAACTTGATTCTGAAACTTTTAATTTTGTGTTGCCATATTCCTACAGTATTTTTTTTCCAAAATTTGCTGCCTTTTCTTGACAGTGAAACCATATAGCTAAGTCATTCTTGAGAGGAAAACACAGAGCTGATACTTTTGTAGCTACCTTTTGAGAAGCCTTTTTAAACTGCCTTCTGCTATGAGGCAAAAGAACAAAATCTAATTTACACACTGTTGGGCCCTCATCTGTGGTATTTTCTGTGTGTCTTTGTACCTACCCAGTACAAATTCTCTTAAAGTACTCTGAAAGAAGTACTCTGAAGAAGGTGGATTAAAAGACATTTAGGAAAGTTTAGACACTGCTCATGGTGTGTATTATTGTATCTGTCCTCAAATGTGATGTGTGTGCAAACTGTTGTGCCTGCTCACTCTGCTGCCTTAGCAAAGGGGCTTCCAGGGACCCCTGTCAGCTCTGCATCTTCACACAGTTTTTGAGGTTTGCAGAACCAAGACCTGTGTTGCCAAAATCCATCTTTATATGGAAGTAGAAATCTTATAACCTGTATGATGTGCTAGGTCACTCTAAAGCTTTAACATTATAACATTGCTTAGGACCAATATTGTTATCATGCTAACAAGTAGTAATATTATATTTCTCCTTTGTTTGCCAGACTTTGTTGGGAGTTGCATTAATAGCAGTTACACAAAGTTTGTAGTGCAAATTAACGGTAAGATTTTTGTATTTGTCATTTTAGAAAATGTCAATGTACTTGCTCTGAGTACTGACAGATGCTAGTTCAAAACAGTCCTGGGCTACAGCTGTGAAAGCAAATTCTCTTCCCTCACAGGCAGAAGCATATTCTAGGGGAGTTTGAAGGTTTCGAGATTTACCTGTGAAGTTCTACAAAGTCTTTCTTATGGGTGTGCAAAATACAGTTTTTCAGAGTTTGGACGTTTGTTCAGATTTCACTAAATTATCAAGGGAACAGCCAAAGGCACAAATCTAGGAGAAAAGACATTACCCAGAGGAATGTCAAGTTCCTGCATGAGAGTTAGAGGCTACAATACCCCCACCATGTTTTAATATGAACACTTATTTTCCTTGTTCTCATGAATACATTCAACTAGTTTTGGTCCAAACATTTCTAAAGATTACAATGTGGGTTTTTGCAGGGGTAGAAAATTTCAGACCAGATGATTAAAGTTGGGCAAAGTAATGGAGGACCCAGAGTTTCCAGCTCTGTGCAAGTAGCCACTTGCAGGGAGTTGACCCTTCGGCACAGGGGGAGAAGACAGTGAAGCGCCTGCAGACAGAACGAAAAACTTGCAATTCTTTGATGAGAACATGGGTTCTCCTATCTTGTCTCCTAAGTGTCCTAGACATTGATTATCCCAGCCTATAAATGTTTGGCTCACCACTTCCCAACCAATAATTTCCCATGATGCAAATATTGGTAATTTGGGTTCCTCAGTTTGTGTTGTGTGTGTACCATTCTTTGGTGCCTTGACAGCAGAACAACTGGTTAAAATATTAAAATAGGCAGCACAATTTGAATCTTGTCCCCTCTAGAGCAATCCAAGTTGAATTTCAGAATTCTCCTTCCTTCAGATAATAAGCCTGACTATGTAGTGGGGAATGCATGTCTCATCTAGGTAAGGGAGTTGCACAGAGGTGTGATTATTACTTTGTTCCCTGCTTTGATACTTCCCATCTTGCTACTGGTTTTTGGAATGGGCTGCAAACATCTACAAGTACTTCAGAAAGTGATACCAGGGGTTTAGTATAGTGTCTGTAAATATACACACACACACACATATATATGCTTTCCCTTTTGAAGTCAGACTAGTGGGTCTTGTGCTGGTGCAGTTGTTTTTATGGGGCTGTCAGTGTGTGTTTCTTTTTTGGGCTTCTGTTCTAACTTCCAGAAAGCCTGCTTTGCTTACCTGCATGTTCATGTGAATGTATCAAACTTGCCCATACTCTTAGGCACGGATTCCATAGGGCCTGGAGTAATTTCTTGTCCAGAAGATGAAAAATTTATAATGGGAAGTTTTCAGAGTTTAAAAAAAATAGTATCCTAGATACTGCTGCTTTTATGTTTTCAGGTGCTCTGAGAGAGGAGGTGGTACTGGTCAGAAACTGATTGTTGAGATAGCAGCTGAACTAAACAGGAACGCAATAATTTGTCCATCATGAGGACTTTCCCTAGCTTTAATCATGAAGAGACAGGCCTTCAGCTGGGATTTCCCAAAGGAGATTCATGTTACGGACCTAATAAATTTCATGTCAGTCAAGGAGTTGCTTGTAAATGTCACCCCTTAGATAACCCTGCTGAAGTGAGTCAGGAAACGTGTTCACCCCCTCCTTCTCCCTTCCATTACTGCAGGTCAATAAAATGTTGAATAATATATGTGAACAAGCTGCAGAGTGATAGATCATCCACCAGAAACAATGGTTAAGCTACACTGCCTTCACTGAAGTATCCTGTCAGGTGGAAATACACGAATCCGAACCAGAACCTTCTGTGATTTGGCTGATGAAGTTCAGCTGAGGGAACATTTGCACATCCCTCTGCAGCAAGGCATTCTTGGCTGCTTCTGCTCTGTTGTGCAAGGGTTTGCTGTATTTGCCTCCAGCAGTAACTGCATTTCAGTGGTAAATGAAATGACTCAAATACTGGGGACGGGGATGTATGCAGGTAATACCCTAGCCTATAGAATTATTTGTGCTCTTCCCTGGGGTATGGGAAATGGGAGTTATTTGTTTGCACATTTTTTAATTTAAGGAAAGACTTGGAGAATGTATATTCAAACCAGTGGAATAAGGGAAACTCCCTTTGTGGTATCTGTGGTCAGTGATGGAAAATTGAGTTTAGGAGATATCTGGAGTATTCTATGTAAGGGCTACAATCTTGATCGAGATGGTTGACTTCTTCTGTAAGACAAAAAATAATAATAATAAAAACTTCCTTTATCCCTCAGTAAATTTCTCAGGGAGAGAAAACAGCCTTGACACATACATGCTCCTGGCATTTAGAAGTAAACCCAAGGAAGTGTCTGTTTCTGAGCCACTCAGGTCTTCTAACCTTCAGCAATGGCAGATCAAAGACTATGAGGGAAACAGACTGCAGGTGCCAGTCAGGGCAGGTTTTGTCTTGTCACAGCACTCTGGGAAGAGGCATTTGCTAATGTCTCTTAATCTCATGGCACGCCAAAGGAGAAAGACAGAAAAAAATTGCCATAAATTCTTCCCTTTCCCAAGCAACCCACACCCAGGCTCAGGGTGGCTGCGCAAAGGCTTGCTGGCTTCCTCCAGAAGGGAGAGCAGTGTGGGAGCCGGTGCCTGCCCCGGGGTGGCAGGGCAGGTCTGGGGTCAGCCTGCAGGAAGAGTGGCTGGCTCTGTCAGGGAATAGAGGTTGAAGCAGCCGCAGAAGCAGCATTGCACTGGAGGTGCACATTCACAGCAAAGCTGAAAGCAGCAGTAGCTGAGACCATGAGAGGAACATTCTTCCACTGAAGAAAGCTCAAAGTCCATCTTGGCCATTGTTGTTTCCCACAAAAACAATCACTCTGCAGCCAAGGAGAAGCTTAAAATGCTATGCAGCATCATGGGGAAGAGGTAGCAGCAGTGGAGGTAACACAATCTTTACCAGATGCAGGGAAAAGACAGGATTAGGCACAGCTTAGGGGATATCCTTGGCCAAAAGCCAGATTTGCCCTGTCTTTCTTTTGAGGTGTAAATGGCATGCAAGGAGACTTCTCGCAGTGGCTTCCCTGTGAAGATAAATAACCTGATCCCCCAGTTATTATCCCCCTGCTCTCCTCCCCTTCCCCCTGACTGACTTTGATTATTGTAACTTTACATGCGCTTTTAATTTGCGTGCAGGCAAGTACAAAGGCACAACCGGATATACCTGTTATTTGCCAATGACCTGAAAGAGTATAGTTTATGTCAAGCCTTGGGTTATGGTAAGGTTTGCACGCGATTCCTCAATATACATGCTGCAGGCAACTGATGGATGGAGGTGATGGAGGGTGGAGGAAAGTTTTAAAGTGACAGAACCTGATTTGATTCCCAATTAATCCACCATTCATGTAAAGGCCGCTATTGGGTAGAGACCAAGTCTTGCCCTTTCTTCAGGCGAGGAATGATCGCATTATCCAGGCTGTAGTTTGTTCATGGCTGCACCTGCAACTGATCATGAAAGCTTTATGAAAATTAGGATATTTACACCTGTCTGTTTGTACATACTCTTGCATGGCAGGGAGAAGATTGGAGGCAGGGGAGGAAGCTACAGATGAGATAAAACATGGCAGCAGAGTCAGGGCAGAATGTGCAGGGATACAGCTCTACTGAGATGTGGGGGCCTGTGATAGAGAGGGGATCCGCATTTCATTGCATGGGACTCAGCCCCCCACACTGTTTGGAGAGATTTCATTTGACCTAGCCTTCCTTAGCAAGATTCAAGTATATCCATCACTCATGGGTTACATGGTTACAGCAGAAGAGATGTAGTTACAGCAAGGAGATGTGGCTGAGCCGCACGCTGACTTGCTCACTCTTGAAAGTACCCACAGGGAAAGCTTAGTGATGTTTGCTAAAAATTTCTTTTCAGTGATTTCCCATCAAATTAGCTAGGTCTTCAAGCAGAAAGGAAGTGTCTTTATCTGCCAGGCAAGCTAACCTTGAGGTCTTAAACTTCAGTGGTTTTATTACTGGTATGTGTCTTAACCCAATGTTAAAAGCTGCACCACAGGAATTAACTACACTTTTTTATTTTTTTGGAGGTTCAGGAAAGGGAAAGGATCCCATTTATTCTCAACACCACCTCTTATCTCCAGGAAGATGAAAGCAATATGAGTTAAATGAAGTTTTACGGGATTTAAGGGACAGATCTTGCCTCTCATACTTCTCTCAGGAACAGTGGGAGAAAGTATAGAAAGTCAGGTGCTACTCTAACAAATGAGGGCATCCTAAAATGATTGTTAAAATAACAGAAAACTAGACGGATCTATTGTTACAAAGCGCAGTGTATGTTTGCATTTCTGGGTATAAGCAGATTCAATCTTTTTTGTACCTCAGCTTCTCCATAAAATTGGGAGTGATCATTGTGTGTGGACCTGCCCAGTACTTGTTCTACTGTTCTGTAGCTTGTTAAGACAGACCTTGCACAGCCAGCATCCGGGAAAATGATGTTTACATTTGCAGGACAGTGACTGAGGGACTGGGTTTTTACTCATGTTTTTAAGTCAAACAATGCAACATTGTCTCCCACTTTCACAAGCCCACAGTCATGAGAAAACCACAGCCCACTTGCAAAAGACATTTATCTGAATCAGCCTTCAAAATAAATCCATTTGATTTTCCCTTCTCTCCTCTGCTATTTCTTGTGTTTTGTTTGCAACCCTCCAGCTTATCTGCCCTTTTGAGGAATTAGTTTTATTTTAAATGCTCTTTTTACCCTTTACTATTTACCATGTTTTTCAGTTCTAAGAATCCAAAATACATAATAGTTTTGCATATCTGCATTGTAATTCTTCCCTATTTGTCTTGATACTTCACATGAATGTAGAAAATTCACATCTAACAGCAACTTCTCAGTAGCTGTGTACTCTTAAACACATGGCTGGTCTTTCTGTGGTCAGTATATTTATGAAAAGGTAAATGTCTCTACAGTCTTGTTCTGAAGAAGAAAGCTTTTCATTAAAAAAACCCAAACAATAACCAACTGAACAAAAAAACCCCAACACGTATTGCAGCCCATAGCCTGATTTTCAAATAAGTTTAGCAAAATTATCTAATGTTGCTTTAAGCACTGATGCAAAAAAAAAGAAAAACCAACCAAAAAACCATTCCCCAATCTTGAAGTGTTTTGCACTTAAAAACTTGAAAAAGTGTGAAACTGCTTGCTCCAGCCCTGGAATAAAGCATTCACAAAAGCAAACCCTGTTGTGACAGGGTTAAACAGTCACGAAAGGGTTACGGTCTGCCTGCTTGTCACTAGATTCATCAGGGGTTCAGATGAAGATGTGTGCCCTTTTTCTGGCATGGAAAGCCTGGGAGCCCCTGCAGCTGGCTTTGGATGAGGGAATAGCTTTGCTTTGTGTTACTTTATGAATCTGATGTTTAGATAACAAACTGTATCCCGGAGCGAAAGATGAAGAAGACTTGGGTATTTCTGTGCCTTGACCTTTCCCTTTCCCCTGGGCAAGAAAGCCCACCAGCACACAGGCTGTGAAAGAGCATGTGACAGGCACAGTAAAATATTTTCCTTTCCCTTTATTAAAGTAATCCTGGGTTATGTTATCAAAAGAGAAGTGTGAGGAGGCAGGTATGAAGAAGCTGTAAAGATGCAGCAGGCCTACATTTCACTTGTACATGCAAGAGAAAGTTTAACTGAAGATAAAAAGCAGATGAAAGTAGAATGACTGAGATTAGTTCGGGATATCTATCTAATACTCAGCATTTGAAATGATCATGTCGCAAAGCCATGGCTGCTGGAGCATGAGTTATATCTTCTGTCTTCAGAAAATGCTAAATTCCTAGATAGGAAACCTGACATCAGATCAGGAGGACAAACCAGTTACTGTCATCTTCATCTGGATAGGGATCACAGAAATGGATGCCAAGTCTGAAGCAGTACAAGTGTAAAATAGGGTAGCAGTAACAATCTACTGCAGTTTCTGTAGTGGGCAGAGCTCTGCCTGTATGGCACTTACTGCTGTTGAGGTAGACTGAGAGGGAAGTCACTCCCAAAGGAGTGTGTAGTGCAGGAGTGAGAGGGGAGGGAGATACAGATAGTTCAGTAGGTGTGAATCAGGATCGGTTGCAGCACAGGACCAGCATCACTGTTTGTACAGTGCCTGGGGAAAACATCATGGTGCCAATCTTATATTAAACATTTTTGCATGGCAGCAGGTTTCGAAAAATCTTGACAAACTCAACATTTTCGAAATCATCTCATTGACTTAAGCAGCATAATATTTTCTTTTAAGTTATTCCATTCAAGAGAAATGATAGGCCATTTAGTTTAGGCCAGTATTTCCACATTGATTCAAATTAGAGAGGAAGGCTTCAACAGGCTGCAAGCATGGGAAACAGGCTTGGTATCCCAGGTGATGTGGGTATACTGCAGGGAAGCATGGACACCAACAAGATGAAGTAATAAAAGTGCAGAGAACTAGATACAAGTGATACTAGTTCATGGTATCTATTTAATCAGTAGTTTCAATATTCATGTCCCTGAGTGTCAGCCTTGCCTGAGACAGGAGCCTCTGCACAAGCACTAGGAACTTTGTCAAATTGAATAAAAGCACTGTGTTCAAGAGACGCGTGGACAGGCCAGGGGGATATAAGAGCAGAGCAGCAAGACCTGTAGCGAAGTTTAAGAGACGGAAACCCTTTGGCTTGCTTAGGTTGGTGAAGATTTCAGTATTTAGATGGTCTTAAAAAGTAATGAGGATCGAGGCTTTTTTTTCTGACTCTAACGGATGTCTGTCTAAAACGTGTGATCAGACAACAGAGTGCTGGAAAAGGCTCCCCGTTGGAGGTTTTGGCAAGTTAGAAAATTGTTTCTCTACTTAGCATGTACATGGTTTTACCTTGTTTTGATTGGTGTGAATGAGACTGACTGTGGCTCATTTCAGGATTGTTGTGGCCTGTGGTGTCTTTGGAGAGCAGGGATGATGGTGGCCCTGGTGCACTTTCATGCACTTTAACGCACCTTTACCAAACATTGCAGGTGGAAGCAGCCAGGGAGCTGCCTGCTCTATGCAAGCCCATGCACCTTTTCTCTTGCAGGGTTTTGAAGTTGACTCTTCTTTGTCCTGGTGGTATCGTTCATATCTGAGTGCTTTTTCAATCCTGTTAGTTGACAGTCTTGTTAGATGATTTTACTGTGATTTTTAATGTTCACGTTGATGAGCAGTCCTCTTTTCAGGTGATGTTAGCAGCGACAACCCCTTCGTTTACCTTTCCTTTAAGCTCTTAATTCTTGGAAGCCAAAGTAATGCAGCATGCACACACCTCTCTGGTCAGTTGTCTCCCAGCATGAGGATCCATGGCAGCACTCCAATGCTGCTTCAGTGTGATGCCAGATCACCTGGCAGGATAAAAGTGTTCTGTCACAGATTTTACACTTTATGCCAGCTGTGTAAGGAGATGTGATACCCATAAAAGCAATATGAAAAGAAATTCTCTCTAGTCTGCCATTAACTCTGCATAGGTGATCATGTATCTTCAGAATAGTCTGAGACTAATATGAACTGACAGAGCAAGTTTTTAGCAGTTTTACATAGCCCAGGTATTTTACATCAATTTTCCAAGTGTACTTGCCTTGTAGAGTTGTATTCTGGAGTTGTTGCCTGACTTGTTCTGTATGGAGCATAATTCTTACTTTTCCATCAAGGCCAGCAGAAATCGTTATTTCACCTGGTAAGTACATGGATTCTGTTTATTAAGCCAACATTGGACATTTTAAAAAGGGTTTCCTGTGGTTTTAATTTTCCCCTCCTCAACATATTTTGCTCTGCAGCATCCTTGTTACGTATTACAGGATGAATTTTGAGCGGGCTCTTCCCTATTTGGTCTTGGTTTAAGATCTAGGCAACTGTCCAGATTATGCAGCAAACCAGTTTGTAATAAGTATAAGTAACTCTGTCAATCCATTGTTCTAAGCTATAGAAGAACAATCTGAATGTAAGAAGTTACTTACAGCTAAATTGCAGTCAGCATCTGAAAGAAATCACCTAGGGACACAGATGTATTTGCATAAATATACACAGATCATAGTGATAATGATGTGAACAACATTTTTTTGTCAGCTAATCACAGATCCTTTCGCAATCATTCCTAAACACAGCAGTACAGCACACTTGTGAGGTGGGTAATTATTAAAATTCCATTTTAGAGTGCAAAACACTGAAACAACATGATTAGGGACTTTCCAGAGGCCATCCCTGACATTTTTTACTTGCTTGGCAATAAAATCAAATTTAATTACTTCTGCTCCTGTACTTTATCTACAGACTCATTTTCCTTTTCCATACTTTTGTCTGGCATTACCTGTTATACCTGCTACGTTTTTACACTCAGGCGTACCCTTGCTAAGTGTTCCCACTGATGGATAATGTTAGACAGATATTTTCCAGCTTACTAAGAAAATGTGAGAAAAAACCCAAACATCTTCCGTACCAGGAGGAATAAATACATGCACCTGCTTCTGCTGTTTCCCAAACTTTGTTTTGACAAGCCAGACCCATATTAATATGAGCTAGGTACCACACTCACTTCCATCTTAATGCCAAATGCTGAAGCTGGCTGATGATACTGGCTCACCCTACTTGAAACATTTTCTTGGCACCTCTTATAAATTCTTTTGGGAAATCTGTCAACAAAACACAGCTTTAGAACTCAAAATGTGGTAGAAAAATACTTGTGACAAAAAATAGTCACCTCCATATGTGGTCAGGGAGTACGTCTTTTGTTATACCTGTTAGGAATCATCCGGGACAAACAACTCCAACTCTGCTGTGGATGTGGTCATTCCCTGGCTCATGGGAGAGGAAATGCGTTCACCTGCTGACACCTGGAGACACACCTTGGCTGCAGGTGCACGGTTCACAGTGCCAGCAACGCATGTGTGAGTTTCCAGAGGACACGGAGCTTCCCGCTGTGACCCCTTGTTCCTTGGCTGTGTGTGTCCCCATGGGCAAGGGAGAGCAAGCAGCCTAGGAGGTCAAGCAGCTGAAAACTACAGCTGGGAATTGCCAAGAAGAATTACAGAGCTGGAGCCATGGAGGGCTGAGGAGGATCTCCAGGGATAACACAGACCACCCTGTCGCAGCCAAACTTGGATCAAATATGCCTGTAATGCTTCCAACAGATGTGTGTCTGAGCTCTCCTGAAAACCCTTCCCTCTGGAGATCCCACTTTGTCCTTTGACAGCACATCTGGGGCTTTGTTGTCCTTTGCCAAATGTCATGCTTCAGGTTTCCTTCTTGTAGTTCAGACGCATCCCTTTTTATTCATTAGGGATCCAGACAGTAAGTTCTTCTGTCTGCAGGCTTGTCTATGTTTGAAGTCTGACATGGTGTCCCCCCTCAGTCTTCTTTAGATAGAGCCCCCCAGTCTCCTTGTAAATCATAGCTCCCAGAGTTACGGCGATTCTTGTTCATTTGTTTTCCAGGAGCCTTGCTATTCCCCTTTGTTACTCTTGCTCTAAAACAGGACAGAGAATCCGAAAAAGCACAAGTAAGTAGAACAAAAAATGTGTTTTTTAAAGATGAATCTTGTGACACATCATTCCAGGATTGCTATTTGTATTAGCTTGTGTCTCTCTTTTCCAAACAGGAAGGAATTTCTTTTCGATATATGTCCTGAAGCAAGAGCTTTTGAGGTAATGAAAAAAGTTGAATAAATGCAGTGTGAAGAAGTTACAGTAGTTCAATACATGGATGTGTAGCTATCTTTGATTTTCATTGCTTTTATTTGTTTTCTTATCATAACAGTGTTGTGAAAATTAAAAGTATTTCCTGTTTCTATGGGAATGACACAGAGTTTTATGTGTCCCCAAGAGCAGATATTTCTACTTTAACTGGAGCTATTTTTATCATCTTCTTGGAAAACACTTCATTTATTCTTGACTTTTCATCTCCCAGCTAGTCTATTTTGATGCTTGAAAAAATACAGCAGTGTTTATTTGGGTAGAGTATACAGTAGGATCATCTTCTTCATCAAAATTATCTTTCATTTATTTCCTTCAGTATCTCTTCATTCCGTCTCTTCAGAAACTGTCTCTGGTATTTCAGTAGCATATCTTTCGTCTTTCAAAATAGCTGTGCTCTTTGGGACAGAAATCAGAAAGAGGGCAATTTTGGAAATCGGGTAGATGCAGAAGACTCTGATGCAGAGATCAGTTCCTACTAGCATAAATTCCCTGTCTGAAGCTGATAGAAGTGCAGTAGCTCCATGACCATGGTAAACATCTCAGTTCATAAGAGATGTGGAGGACTCATTTAATTAGTGCACCCAATTATCAGACACTTTCCCTATTAGTCACATGAAATGCAGGATTGTTATGGGATTTAGTGGAAGTTACAAGACATTTCTGTACCCCAGTAAGGTTCTTCATGTGTTCCTCACAACTCTCTGGCTTAGCATATGCAGTAGTATTTCTTTTGACTTGGACCTTCTTCGAGGCAGTCGGGAGGATTCAGGCTAAACCTGTGTGTTGACAGGAGACCAGTTTTTCCGTGGTATATGTGGCTGATTCCTTTATTTTCACTAAAATATTCTTCTATGACCAAGCTGATATCTTCTAGCATGAGAAGCATACACTGCAATGAGAGCACCAGCTTGAAAAGATTGTGAGTGAGAATGAAGACAAGAATCATTAGTAAAGAACGTTGCACTGAAAAAACACCACAAAATACTTGGCTACGCTGTGGAAAGTTGAAACGATTAAAAAGTGAGATGTGTCATTTTTTTTTCTTCTAGCTACATGCAGCATGTGTTTCCCATGTCTCATATTACAAGCAAATGTGAACAGAGAGTTTATGGTAATACCACCTAGGAAGTATGATATCATCTTCCCCACAGGTGGTAAGTCAGTTTTCCAAGGTGTGTTTACAGGGAGCATTTCGGAGCACTAGCACACACACGAGATACTTAAGCAATATCTGTAATTACGGAAGAGTTTGAGAAATAAACACTGTCTAGCCAGGTATGACTTGTAAAACACCTTATGGCCAAATATGTGATGTCATTCATATTATCTTGATAAATACTTGTTAGGGCATGAATTGAACTGAAGTTAAATGAAGCTGATAATGTGGTTTATAAGTGCACAGCACGTAGAGCTTATGTAATAAGACTCGTTGTTAATAAGATAAATAATCTGATAGTGCGGAAGCAAATTCCCTTGTATTTTGACATTTATAAATCCTATATTTCAGGATGCTGCTCTGTGTTTATCTAAGTTGCAAATCACAAACATAACAAATTGTACAAGATTATTAGAGGAAAAGTGACAAAAATTACCATCAGTCACATGCTCAACTTGATACATTTATTTTCCTTTTGGGTCATCAAAGGACTGAATACCAAAGATTGTTGAGATTATTAAAGTATTAGCTTTCATTAATATTCTTTTTGTTTATGTTTATTGAAACAATTTCATGAAGTTAAGCAGGCTGGAAATGGCTCTTGCCAGCTAAGTCTCTTTGCTATTGGTTATTTTTTACATTGGAAATACATATATAAAATATGTGCTTAGAAGTTGTTAAATGGTGTAAAACCGTATCTCTCTGTGGTACTTCGGTTCCAGCGCCTGGCTCCAGGACAGATTCACAGCTGTCTTTCTCTAGGACCTGGGATATTATTGTCAGAAAATGGTACAGAAGGGGAAGACCCTATGCCCTATTGCCATTGCAGCACTGGTCGCTCACTTTGTTTTGCATTGTTGTTTTTTCACAGTCTGATCCCGTTCAAGTGGCTTAGCAGATGTGCTTGACCACCTACCGCCTTTTTGGACTGTTTTCCTTCCTGGCTTTTCAAGCTCAGCTATTCATGAAATCTGAACTATGTGTTGATCTCTGAGGCTGTTCCAACTTCTCTTAATGCAGCAATTATTTAAAAGAAGTAAGCAGAAGTTCTACAAAATATTTGTCCACATTTCTCTTGGATGCTTTCCTCTAATGAGCAGATGAGAAGAGTGTCTGGTTTATGCTAGTTTCCTGGGGAGGCAAGGCAAGGGCAGCACTTGCTGTCTGCACATATGTGTGTGTCTTGATGACCCACAAACAGCTTTTGAACCCACTGGCCTTTCTGAACTAGAGGATTTGAGGTCCCCAGGGTCCTGAACATTCCTATAAACTTCAGTCAAACTGAGCAGAAGAGAGATGTATCATCAGAGGATTGCTGAAGGGCAGACTTCATCACAAGCTCATCCTTTAATAGGCAATTCAGCCACAAGCCACTAATCCACAGGGGCAGGTTCATTAGTTTCCTGATCACAGCATGGTGAGTAGCTTACACCCCTTGGCCAGGAGTGAAGCAGTGCTCTTGTGGGTGCTAAAGTCTTGAATTTTATGAAGTACCTTATCTGAGCATATTTCTTTTGACTTCCACGTCAGTCTCTTGATAAATTCGTTTTCTGGTTATTTTATGCATTGTGGAACCCCACAAGGCTTGATACTGCACCTACTTTTTAAGCACAGATATTGTTTTTCAGTCCAGCTTTTCACTAAAGAGCTTCAAGGCACTGCTGCATTAACCATTTTTCAGCCCTCCTTCTTTCCTGATGTGTCATGTTCTTCTCCTTCAAGCTGTGCTGGGGAGAGAACATTGATATGTTTGATATGACAAGTTTATGATAAAAAAACAATACTGAGCAAAACCAAAGTGATATTTTGCCAGTTTTGTTGTTAATGTGACAGCATTTATGGCGTCTATTTATAACGTCTTTGTTCTGTAGCACTGTAATATTACTGGTCTTCCTTTTCCTCCTTCTTATCTCTAAAGAGAAGTCTCTGACTGTCAGTCAGCTCTTGAGGCACGGCTCTTCCCTGTGGCAGCATCAGGCCCAGCTGGATCCCCAGAGGGCTGCAGATGGCAGGTCTGCTCTGAGCCTTGTCCCCTCCCAGTGGTGTGCTGGGGGCTGCTGAAGCACTCAGTGCCAGAAAGGGCTGCCCTGGGCAGAGGCAGAGCACCCGGTAGGGATGCCCACCTTGGCATGCCAGTACAAGCTGGTACTGTGTAAGACCCTGGGCAACTGAGAGTGTCTTGCAGGGGCAGGCTGCTTCCTAGGCTCATTTCAGCCTTTTCTAAGCTATTTAGTCTGCATATTTTGGATACCATGAATATGCATGCTCAGGACTTGGCCATTGGCTTGGGTGGTTTATCTGAAGTCTGTCACAGTCAGCCCAGTCTTTTTTCCTCATGGCTTCAGACTGGTCAATCCCGGCTCATAGTTTTTACAGTTGATAAACTTGCTTCTTGATGGAGCATCAGCAAACTCATATACAGCTATTAGGGAGAGATTTGCTGCCAGAACTCCTGCTCTCAGTCTTTTTGGCCACTGAGTGTGATAAAGTCAGTACAGATCCAGATCTAGACACATTCAGCTCATCAGCATTTCTTTATGAGGAAACTGTCTATTTCTGCCCTTACTCTCTTATTATAACTTCAGAAGTATCTGAATTGTTTCTAGTTTCAGACAAAGCATTTGGTTTTTGCATTATAAAACAATATAAGAGACCTTTCTAAGTCACCGATGTTACTCGAAGGGATGGAGTGGCTCTGGGAGGAAAGGTAAAGTAGCCTGAGCTCTGGAGAATCCAAATATTTCAGTTTTTGTAATTTGTACCTCTTTAAAAATTATGTGCATCGCATGAATGAGACATTTGGGCCCATTCCCAAACAAAAACTTTTGAGATGAAGATTCTCACTTACAGCAAGTTTTATCCCATGTAGTATGACTCATTTATGGCAGTCTTCAGTCCTTCAGTAATTTCATATCTGTAATAAGAGAAATAAGATTTTGCTGTGAAAATTATTCAAACAATGACATTCGAAGTCTGAGTCTCTGCTTTCACTAGAACAAAGCTTGTATCCTCATTATGCCAGAGTAATCACTATTTCTTTTAGGAAACACATTTCTTAGATGGATTTGAAATGGTAACGTTGAAACCTAACAATAACTAAAGAAATGTGTTTGAAAGTTAATGATTTGCACAACTCTGCAACATTTGCCGTCAGCGATGCTTTAGAAGAGGAGTAAAGTTTCTAACTTGAAAGCAAAGAAGGCAGCACTGGATTTAGAAGTGTCTTAAGGTGACTAAGTGAATTACTCATGTTTCATCTATTGACATGTGAGGTGGGAGCTGCTTTCGTTAGTGACTGACAACACAGAGACAGAGTCACCCAGGAAAGCACCTGATGGTCTAATTTACTCATTGCCTTCCTCAACCTGACAGACAAGAAGTCTATAAGCAAATGAATTTCTAATGATGCCTCAGGCTGATGCACACAAAAAACTTTCTTTCTCTGGAACATGCTTGGTCCAGCAATTTGATCTATATATCTTCAAATATTCCTTGCCAGGCATGGTGTGTCAGTCCCGTTCTGACTGCAGAGGTAGCAAAGCTTTCCCAGTTTCCCCTTCTAGCACATGAAGAGTAGAAAGGGGCTGCTCCTGCCTCCTTCAAGGAATCCAAACTTCCATAGAGAATGAAATGATTGAAGCTTTTTCATTTGGGATAAGCAAAAGGGAGTGCATAAAATTAGACAGCATGGTAAAGCATTTAGAGAAGTTAGATGTGTTACTTTTATTACCTTCCTCACGACACATGAGCAAGAGAGATGAAATATGAGTAAATTCCAAGTAGATTAAAGGAAATGCATTTTATGTAATGTACAGCTGAAGCTTGAGACTCATTGCCAAGAAATAGCAACTAGACTCAGGAGTCAGCAAGACTGGGAATAGGACTGGATACTTCCATGAGTAGCGGGAATGTTCAGAAGTACTTTGAAAAGGCTCAAAAACAGATTTAGAAGGGATGTGAAACCTGAGATAGTTGTGAAATTTGCACAAATCAACTGCCTCATCTTTAAACATACAAATTCATCATTTGATCTTTTGAGCCTGTAGGTAAACAGACCTGTCAAACATCATTGGAGTTCATTTTCCTGTGTATCAAGAGTGTGGCTATCTGCTATGGGGTGCTGCAGTTACACGGACAACACTGTCACTATCTAGTCTGGGTTTTTCCAGTCTTTGAGTTTTCAGTGTTGTCTCCTAGGGATAATTCAACATCTCCTTTTATTTCAAGATTTTAGACAGGTGGGAGAGCCTGTTTCCCTATAGGAAGTGTTTGCCTGGGGAATTTATTTGAGCAAGACCTGAATGCTTATAACATCAAGTAGGTTTTGAACAGAGTAGGATTTTTGTGGCTAGTCATGATTGGTAGGCTAGTTGTTCACCTTCAGATCTAAGTGCTCCTCCTTCAAAATACATGATTTTGGTACTTGCTGGATCTGAGAATCACAGAATATTCTGATTTGGAAAGGACCCATTAGGATCATCAAAACCTGACTCCAGGCCCTGTAGAGGACAGCCCCAAGAATCACACCATATCTCCTCTGATCATTGCAGAAGAGGAGATTTATTGATATGTTATTTTGTTCCTGTAAATATGTCAGTCTGCAAGGTTTTTCTCCCTCTGGGCAATTGCATGGTCACTGCTTGCACCTTTCCAGCAATTTTTATCTCCTCAGGGCATGTCTCTTTTGAATGCAGGGTTGTGTCAGGAGGTTAAGAAGGAATCTACAGGTAAGGGGAAGTTTTTACCTGGCTGTTGTCCCTATGTCCCTCTGGTAAGACAAGGGGGAAGAGTCAAGAGATGTAGATCCACAGCTGTATCATCTGTGTCACCCAGTTAGTGAAAACTAGATCCACAAGCAAGAAAAGAATAAGAAAGCTTGCTTTGTCATGTGGAAAAAAATGCTTAGCAAACTGCAGTGAGGCATTTCAGACTATCTTCTTTATTCTTAAGACTGTTTTATTTAACATTAGCCATCAAACAAAATATCTGTAGTTTTTAAGGAGCACAGTTACTTTTTGCTTTGTAAATAAGAGACTAACTTATTCAACTATAAGTTGTTTTTGTCTGTTTTTTGATTCAATGGAAAAGTGATGACAGGTGTTGTCATGCAGTAATGAATTCTTTCAGCATAACTGTCCAGGCTCTCGAATGATTTATCTCATGTAAAGTATTTGGCAAAAATTGAATCTATTTAATCTGTTTAAACAACAAGTGAAAACTATTAAACTAAACTTTCCATGCTGCCTGCTTGGACGATGCAGGTTAGAAGGTAGCCCTCGCCATTACAGGGAGCGATGCAGAACTTGTTAAAATTATACTGGATAAGGTCTTGTAGCGAGGGATTTTCTCAGTGAGCAGAATGACAGCCCTTCTTTTAGGTCAGCACCAAAATCATAGAATCAGAATTTTAGAATTGTTTAGGTTGGAAAAGACCTCTAAGATCTTTGAGTTCAACATTTAACCCAGCACTCCCAAATCCACCACTAAGTGGTCTCTAAGTGTCACATCAACACATCTTTTAAATACCTCCAGGGATGGTGACTCAACCACTTCCCTGGGCAGCCTCTTCCAGGGATTGACAACCCTTTCTGTGAAGAAATTCTTCTCATATCCAATCTAAAACTCCCCTAGAGCAACTTGAGGCCATGTCCTCTCTCACTTGTTATTTGGGGGAAGAGATCAAGTCGTACCTCACTACAACCTTCTTTCAAGGAGTTGTAGAGAGCGATAAGGTCACCCCTGAGCCTCCTTTTTTTCCAGGCCAAACACCCCCAGCTCCCTCTGCCGCTCCTCACAGGACTTGTGCTCCAGCCCCTTCACCAGCTCCATTGCCTTTCTCTGGACACGCTCCAGCACCTCAGTGTCCTTCTTGTAGTGAGCCCAGAACTGGACACAGCACTCAAGGTACAGCCTCACCAGTGCTGAGTAAGAGGGACAATCACTGCCCTGGTCCTGCTGGCCACACTATTGCTGATATAGGCCAGGATGCCATTGGCCTTCTTGGCCAGCTGGGCACACGCTGGCTCATGGTCAGTGGCTGTTGACCAATATCCCCAGGTCCTCCTCCACCAGACAGTGCAGCTTTTGGACTAATTGAACCTCATCCAGTTGGTGTTGACCAATTGATCCAGCCTGTCTTGATTCCTCTGCAGAGCCTTCCCGGCATCCTGCAGATCAGTACTTCTGCCCAACTTGGTGTTGGCTGCAAACTTGCTGAGGGTTCACTCGATCCTCTTGTCCAGGTTGTTGTTAAGGTTATTAAACAGGACTGGCCCCAACACGGAATCCTGGGGAGCACCACTTGTGACCAGTCTCCAGCTGGAAGTAACTCCATTCACCACCACTCTCTGGCCCGGGCCATCCAGACAGTTTTTTATCCAGCAAACAGTGCACCTGTGCAAACCCAGAACAGCCAGTTTCTTCAGGAGAATGCTGTGGGAAACTGTCAAATGCTTTACTAAAGTCTAGGTAGACAACATCCTGTCATGGTTTTGGCTGAGATAGAGTTAATTTTCTTCCTGGTAGCTGGTACAGTGCTGTGCTTTGGATTTGGGATGAGAATAATGTTGATAACACACTGATGTTTTCATTGTTACTAAGCAGTGCCTATTCAATCTCAAGGACTTTTCAGTTTCCCTTGCTCTTGCAGTGAGGAGTTACACAAGAACCTGAGAGGGAGAACAGCTGACCTGACTTGTCACGACTCTGGGGGTGTTAGTTGGAATTAGGTTGATGGCTGCTTGGAGAAGGACTGGGCATCAGTCACAAGTTGGTGAGTAATTGTGTTGTGCAATTGCTTGGTTTTTTGAGTCTTATTCCTTTCTCTTTTTTATCTGCCTTTTCATTACTGTTAGTAGTAGTATTAGTATATTTTACTTTATTTCAATTATTAAACTGTTCTTAGCCCATGAATTTTTACTTTTTTTCTGATTCTACTGCCCATCCCACTGGGGTGGGTGAAGCAAGCCAGCAGCTGTGGTACTTATTTGCCAACTGGGGTTGAACCACGACACATCCACAGGGTTTGTGGACCCATCATTGTTCTCGTTCTTGTTGTTGGTTTTCGTTGCATTAGAACAGATTACAGCATTAAAAACAAAGGTCTTCATTCCCCATATCCATTACTTTTTTCTCATGAGAAGAAACCCGTGTCTGCCTGTTATAATAAACTGATGTACCAGATTATGGTGAAGTTAATCGGAACTGACAGTATAATAGCAGCAACTGCAGCTTAAGTTGCAATAAATTTGTTTGTTTATAGATGGGATTTTGCAACAAAGAAAGTGTTTTATGAATCAAAGAGATCTCCCACCAAACTTACCTTACTGAGGAGTAAAACAACATCTAATAACTAGAAAACAGAATTGTTCTGAGAAAGCCAGTTATCTACATTTCTTTTTAAGTAGTTGATATATAAGCATTTTGTTTAGTTGAGCCAATGCAGCATTGACACTCTTTAACTCAGTCCCACTGTCCCATAATATTTTTTCTACATCCTGATGACATGTGAATGCCAGTTTCTTCACCTCCCTTTTGCTTTTAGTAAATTTCAGGGGTTCCTGGTTTCAGGAAAAACCTGGACTTTTAAACCAGGAGTTAAATGCACTTTCTAAATTCTATGATGAATATAAAAATACCATAAAATTCAAATCATTATTGTGGCTCAGGTCCAATTCATATGTTCTTTATTCTTGGGTTGACAGTCTTGTTATGGTTTATCAGTCCTGACAAGATAAGTCCAATCAAGATGGGATTCACATTGTTCTTGCAACTTGATCATAGGAATGGCACAGTAATTATCATCTCTTGGTTACTGTTACTGGGCTAACCACCTTTGCACTCTTCTTAGCAAGGCATTTGGGACACAAGCAGTTTTGGGTATACACTTAGGAAAGCACTACCAAGAATTTTCATATCAGTTTATTTGCTACTCCCAGAAAAAGCATCTTTTTCTTTTTGATGGATGTACCATGAGTACAGGCTTCACACAAAGGTGTTTTTCCCTTTTCTAAATCTACTAGTATTGGTTAATGAATATTCTAAATTATTTTAACAACAAAAAACTTTCAAAATGTGTACAGCAGAAAGCAATTCTTTTCTACCTGATGGATTAAGAAATATGGAGCTATATTAATGCAACGTTATTACAGAAAGCTATAGCATTCCCCTTTCAGTGTAATAGACTGTAGGCCAGTAATCTGCAACTTAACCACAAGAAAGTTATCATCTCTTGCCCGCTGCTTAAATTAAGTTGTTGCTTTCACTGCTCCTACAGGCAGGCTGCACCCGAGCATTCCCCTTCTGATAGGCAGCTTGGCTGGATCTTCTCCTGCCATGGCACTCGCCCCTGGCTATTAGATTGCAGCAATATAATATCTCAGTTTTAATTTTGTCAAGATAAATTCCTTCAGTTTTCTCTTGCATCATACATTTCCATTCTTTTACCATCTTTGTGGTCCTTCCCTGCCTTTCTCACATGGAATTAATCTTTCCTGAACACACAGACAACAAGAACTTTGTGCACCATTGTAGCTGAGACTTGCTCATCTGTGACACCAGCAATAATATTGCTGTTGCTGGAAACTCCCTTATTTTTTCTCTGCAGGTAATAATGAGCTGTACCTCACATCCCGTGCAGCGTAAGGCAGTGTAGTCAGCAGGATCCAGCACAATGTGTACCTGTTTTTCAGGGTACAGTGTCATCGCCTCTAAGAATTGCTAGCAATAACTCACCTAGCTTTTTAAAATGAATTTCAATTTGATAGCCAAGATTTGTAGTTAAGGACTGGATAAGCTCTGTGCCAACAGGCTCGGTACCTGCCAGGCCAGGTAGGTTGGGATAAGGCATGGGCTGTCCCTCTCTGAAAATCAACAGCAAGTTCTCCTCAGAAGCTCATTCTCAAACTTACCTTAGGTTAGCACATTATATTTTTATTGCCATTGTGTTTTGTTCTTTTTAAAAATCTCCATTGGAGGGAGCCTGTTAAAACCTGCCAGCAGCTCTTTCCCTTCGTCAGCTTCTGAGCCTGGGGTGCTCTCAGCTGGCTGCTCTGTGACTTTGTAGTTTATGCAACTTGTCCTGGCTTTGCTCTAAATGTGCCAGGAAAGTAACACTTTCAAAAATACTTTAAAATATCTTTTAAAATTCTAAATACCTGCATGAACGGCAAGGTTTTATATAAAGATAGCGCCAGTGGCAAGGTTTTGATCATCTACAGGAGCAAGGCTCACTATTGTGGAGTATCCCCAGATGTGGCTTGCGGCCCATCTGTGCCATGGAGTGCTGGCAGAAGCCTCCACCTCCTGCAAAATGTCCCTCTTTCCCCCGTCCAGGATTCTCCCAGTTAAAATTAATTTTGCTGACACTCGTTGAGCTCATTTGGACTGAAAGGGACAGGAGGGCTCTCACACGCCGGGAGGTGGCAGCCCAGACAAGGGAGGGCGGATACATCTTGTCCCGACACAGCTTCATCACTCCGGGATGTCTGTCTGCAGCCAAATGTTGCCACATGCCAACACTGTTGGGTGTCCCTTATCTGCATTCATTCGGGCCTGCTCTCTCTTCCTTGAAACGGTGAGGTTTGAAATTAAACATCATGTTCTCTATAAATAATCTTAATTGGCAGCAAGCTCATTGAATGTGGTCTTTTGCATACAAATTAAAACCTGCTGTAGTGAATTGGAGGCAGTCCTGAAACAGGTTCACTGTTGCAGAGGGACTTCAGTTTTGAGCCACTTCATGTGAATTAGTTTAAAACTGGTTTACCAGGGCACTGCCTTTCTTCAGGACAGACTGCTCTTGGAGTCTTTATAAGGGTAGGTGTTCCATGGCCAGCAGTGACTCCGTATTCTCCGTCCTACAGGGTGTTTGGCCGTAGCACTAGTAAGAATCATTTAACTGTGCTTGCAGCAAGAAACTGTGAAAAGCATGTCCTTTCATTAGTTGCCTCCAGGGTTTGTCCGTGCTCTTACCTCCTCAATTAAATCAAAGATATTATATGTGTTGGCTGTGGAAGCTTAGTTGCGTACCTTACTGTAAGAACTTACCTATATCCTTTGAGTTGGTGTTTCATCTCATTCACTTCAGTGAGATCACTTCTGCGTGTGCATCTGTCTGTACAGAAATATTTGCAGAAGTCTAATCCACACTTGGCTTCCTCTTTGGTTTTTTTTTTTCCTGTGTCATTGTCAGTGAACTGTACAGCAAAGTCACCACCACAATTTCAACCACACCAGGAATGGAATCACCTTAATAAAGTCAGTGCAGTAGGTGCTGGAACAAAAGTTTTAAGAGCAGGATATCTACTCATGGGAGTGAAGAGGACTGGGTGTTTTGAAAAATTAAGAAAGATAATGGAAGTTACAGTTCAATTTATTTAAACAAATATTTTACTCTTAGAAAAAACTTTATTCAATTTTTTGTAACAGAGAGATATCAATTTATCATTTGAATCTGTAGAAATGTGAGATAATGCTAGAAGCAATTGGCAACCCATGAAGTTTCTCCAAATGAGATTCTAAGTTAATCTGAAAAGAGAGACTATTCCCACAAGACTAGTCTATAAGTACTTTTTACATTAAGATCTTGCTCTGCCCTCCTGTTGGTCCAGTGTGAAGGCAACGTGCCCCTGTTGGCACTTCGCAGCGATGGTTTGTAATGGGTTGGCAGAAGATGTTTCATTACACCTATTTCAAAGTGCATTGAACCCAGGAGTCTCTACAGTGTTTTCAGTTGGATTTAAACTGTGCTCTTAGACTACAAATTCTCAATTAAAATAATCTAGATTAAAGAAACCCTGTAGAGCCAGCTTAACAAATAGACCTTTGGAAGTGAAATGCTAGTGAGGGGAGCTGAGGACAAAGCCATGGCTTGTATTCATTTTGAGGACAAACTTTCCTGATCCAGTTCTCTGGAAGGGAGCAGCAAGTGAGCCTGCCCTGCATACGAAACGCTGCCTGCTCCCCATCCCGCCAGTAGCCTGTGCTCCTCGGCCCAGCCCGGCACACACACATGGCTGATGGGCAAATGCTTTGGCACATTGTCCCTGGGAACTGCAGGCAGTTTTTCATTTTCACTCACCTGACTAAAACTGGAAGAGGTTTAAGTTCCTTATGTCCCCATTCCTCTTTCACCTAGGTGCCAAAGCCTGCCTGTGCATGGCAGAGACTGCTTCAGCCTGGGCAGAGTGAGCGCCCACATGCACTTTTAAAGTCTCTTATTTTGGTTGATTTTAAGTATCTACTACATGTAGATGTCAACTAAAGGTAAAAGGATGACACAAGCTGAAAGAGTGAAGCTTACCTAGCTGCTTTTCCGCAGGGTTTTGGGTTTTTTTTCCCTACTATCTCTCTTTACGGTTAATTCTTTTATAAATACAGAGCAGGGAAAAAACCTATCAGCACCTACTGGTTAGACATGAAGCACCTTTCCAGCATAGAAAGCACAGAGTTATTGCAATACAAGTGTAGCTAGATATGGAGAAAAAAGTAAATATTTGGGAAAAGAGGGAATCTAATTCTTAAAACCTCTCTCTGTATCAGTTAATTTCCAAAACAAAACCTTAAAAAGATCCAATCAAAAACAATGTGAAAGAAAGTGGAAGAAATGTTATTAATGAGATTGTATCTGCTGAAATTGGCTAAGTACTTACACAGGTTGCTGAAAGAAATTTGATGCTTAATTCTTTCAGACAATTTGGATGTTGCCAGAGGTGGTGTTCCACCTGCCTACAGGACACTATCTTCAACTTCACGTCTTAAAAAAAAAGTTTTAAAATTTATATTAATCATCTCATTTACAAGCTACTGGTACTATACATGTTGCTGCAGATTAAATGACTCATTGGCTAGGTTTCAAGTAGTAGAAAACAAGGCTCTGCTCCCACATCTTCCCTTTCTGTCATGCTGATTAGACTGCTATTTGAATTCTTTTTATCCCATCTGGAGCCTTCAGCAGGAGGGATTGTTTAGCTCTAGAAGATTAAAATTGGTCCGATGACAATCTCATGGAAATTTATCTTGTTTTCATGCTGGCATTTTAGAGTGCACTCGGTTTGCATTAGGTCTATGCAAGCACACACATTACTGGGGTAGGTCAGCTAGCCAGCACTGATAGGTCGTGGTCACGCTGTGATCCGGTGCTGAATTGCATAGGCTTGCTGGGAGGGATGAGTCCTTTGCATTTCCTATGGGTGCCACAGGGTACGACCATTCAACCACTGAGTAGTAGATTATATGCTACTACTTCAGGCCTGGCTTTGGTATTTCCTTCGTTTGATGACTTCCTATGGGAGGAAAGATGCTTCTGGGGCTAAGAAACTAAAGAGGTGTAGCCAAGTGCGAGGCAGGTTCTCCCTCATGTCACGCATCGTGCGCAGTTCTCTGTTTGGAATTAGGGGTGTTCCCAGGGCAAAGGGGTTCATATGTGGGCAGGGTCCCTTCTCACTCTTGTGGCAGGACTTACAGTGACCAAATTGTTTTGAGCATCCTCTCCACTCTCCTGTTGCTTACTGACAAATCTAGACTACCGCCTCCTGAAGGAATTGTTTCTTCATGTTGTGATGACTTTCATTGCCTGATTATGCACAGGCCTCTGGGCCAGCAGGGTATTGCTCTGCAGACTCTCTGGCTGTTAGATTCTCTAGGAATTTGCTAGTCCATTCTCGAATGATTTATTTCTTATACATATGGATATGAGATGGCTGTGCAAGGTATACAAAAATGACACAGAATCTACAGGAAACATGTAAACTTCGGGGTGGCACCTGGGGGAAAAGATATCCAGAACACGGTTTAGATGCCTCTAAACACCCATGTTTAAGTTACTGCATTGAGTTCTAGGCTATGCCTACCCCCCAAGCCCACCCAATAACAGAGTAATTAATCTATGAAGGGCACAGGAGGGCTAATATTTACCCATAAATACTGCTTTTGTTTATCTTACAGAGCATAAAGTCAGGTTTCTGACAGCAGTTGTTGTTCTTCCTGATGATCTTACTTGCTTTACATTTTTTTTACATTTGTGTAAGTCTTTGTATCACTAAGCACATATCTGCTTCTTGAGGTCAGTGCTTTGTGGGCTAAGAACCAGGCAGTGCTTGTGTGCCCTTGCAGATGGAGATGGCAGCGTGTGAGGCTATGCCAGGCTCCTAGAAGCAAAGCTGCCTTTACTGCATCTCCAGAGCCTTCCAGGATACAGAGAGAAAGGACGTCTTACAGTTAATTGCTTCCCAAATAATCAAGATGAGTGAGCTGATTATTGACAACCTGTCATTAAATTGTCACTGAAAGCACTGAACTGTACTGTTTAACCTGGTTCTGCAGAAGTCATTACGATGCCGCTTTTCCTCAGTCTGAGATATATCAGTTCAAATAAACAAGAGAAATACTGCTGCTTTGGCTGCCTAAAACATTACCCTCTACTTTTACTGCAAGTCCTATAAAGGGGCTTCCTGTGAAGACCTTTTAAGAGGGGAGACCAAGACCTGGTTAGAATATTTGGGTTAAATTTTCTCTTCCTGTGGAGGTCTGTACTTCTGTCAGTTCCAAGTGTTAATATCCCGTTTCACAAAGTATAGGAAAGGTGACATCATTCAAGGACATCCACAGCAAAAGCTTTGTGTTTCATGAATTGATTTTGTGTGCTACTTCAGGATCATAAAACACTCAGAAATCTTCAATCTCCTATACAAATATGGCCTTTTGGGATGCAAATACTGGTTTTATATATCTTTGCAGAAGTCTTCTGAAAAGCATTGACTACTATTTGCATTTAGTTCTCATTGCCCAGGACTGGATATTTAACTTCTCTTCCTCACCTCACTTTTTCTGTGGTCCAACAGCGCGTTTTACTTGTCTGTTCTGAATTGCATCAAGTTTGCATCAGGAAAACGTGATATTTAACCCACAGTAACATTTTTCTCTGAAACAGGAATAGGATTTTACTGTGGTTGAAATTCCCTTTTCAAATGTGAGCTGCTTTATTTTATGGAACATTGAAAGGAAAACCACACTGATGCCATACAAGCACACAAGTTGTAAAGATGAAAACTAACAGGAAAACACAAATAAATTTCACTAAACATGTGATGATTGTTGAGTTTAAAGGTCGTATTTTATAAGATTTGTTAGGGAGTACAGAAGGAGTAAAGGAAGAAGCCTAGAAGTCAGCCTACCTTGGAGAACAGATCATTGATGTGGTTCTAGAGAAACCTCTGTATGAAAGGGTGGTTATGAGAAGTACCAACAGAAAATATATTGCTGGTATTTACTGTAAACTGTAAATAGTCAAGGCAGAATAAAATTAGCATGTTAGACAGACATCAAGAAGGAAATGAGAGAAATTGTTACCAAAGCCACAGATCCCATTACATCCAAACTCAAAGCTCTTCCTAGTTATGGAATATGATCTGTGTGATTCTTCCTAACAGAGTATTTCCAGGTTTTATTAATTTTGGTTGTAATCTGTGGGAAAGCAAAGGAACCTGTGCAGGCAGTAGGTAGCTGAGAGAGTCTGGAACGGAGACTTTTCCTCTCCTTACTCGATCATTTGGTCCCTCATAAGCATTTTCTATCTGCTTTGAAAAAAATGTTGTTGTGCTCATCAAGTGAGTCAAGACACAGTGCTGGAAAAGGAAGGTTAATAAAGAGGGAATCAACCTTATGTTCTCTTTACAGCAGACCAAAATGAAGACAGTTGGAATACAAAATGTGATCAGAATACGGCTTTGTACCTCCAAGTGTGAAATCAGTCTCTCCCATCCTACTCTGTCCTTCCTAACTTTCACCATTGTCCTGCCCGCCTTTGGGATTTTCAGATCATGGTAATCTTTGATGGTTTACTCCCCATTTGCACTGCTCCCATTCAGGCCTTTTTTTGTAATCACTTCCCTATTTTATTGCTACTTCAGCATTCCCACCAAAACTGTAGCCCAGATTTTGACTATCCCACTCCTGAAATACTGCAATATCTTCTGCTTATCTTCCATTTTTCACTTTCTTGCCCAAATCATATTTGTCCATTTGTCCTGCCTTGGGCAGACACCCCTCCAACCATGCACATGCACACACCTTTTGGCTCCCTCCTGGGGCTGCCCTTGCTTTTTGCATCCTATTCAAAAGTTTTAGTTTTACCTTTTAAGGTACTGCAGATAAACATTCCTTGGCATCCCTTCTTACTTCGTCATACTGCATCCATCTGCTACCAGTGTTTCACCAGTTGTCCTTTTCCACCCATGTCCTTCAGGCAAAACTCAGAACACAGCAGCTGCCAGAGAAAGATCTGAGTAAGGACTGTGGATATTACCCTCTTGTACCTTTAGTAGAAGAATGTTTCATTCCAGCAGCTTCTGAATACAGACATGGGAGTTCTTAGAAAAGAAAATGGCATTACAACATCCTCTTTAAAGGGGTACTCATTAGTGAGATAAAGACCTAACATGTGGGCAAGTGCTGATGAACCTGCTTTACCCTTTCAAGTGCATAAAACTGTAAGAAATTGTAATAAATACCCATTTACTCATTCAGGCCTAGCAGACTTGAAAAATCGTAAATCTCATTTCCGTGCAACGTCATGCATAGTGTGTTTTATGTGAAGCAATAGACTATGCTATACCTCCTGTCTTAATTGAAGGTACAAAACCAGAGAATTGATAAGGATTCCCATTAGCCTGCAGCTCCACTATTCACTATTACTTTTCAGGCATAATCTCTGTTACACATTCCATTGTTAATACAGTAAAAAAGCGCCCTTATTTGGAAAATGCCCTTCACTGTTCCAAATGACTGTGATCAACAGCTTGGATATCCTAATTGCAGCCTATTAGAAATAATGAGATTTGCGTGCTAGAACCCAGAGAATTACATGGATAAAGAAAAAAATTCAGAACATAAAGGTTAATATAAACATATACTGCCTGTGAGTGCAAAGGACACATAAATTGGTGGCTCATTACTGCAGACTGACCCATGGGTAAGAATGTCACCCAGCTCAGAGGCTTTCCCAGGAGGTTTGGCTGCAAAAGTTACAAAAGATAAGGACATGCTTGTGGAATCCGCTAAACTAATGAGAGCTGAAAGTTGTTTGAAATATCCCGATGACCTCACAGATGGGATGCTTATTAAGGTATCTGCATCAGTCTCTTTTTTGTCTAACAGATTGTTGCAAAGCTTTGCTGAGGCGTAGCCAACAGTCCGTGAAGGTGTCTCCATGCTTTCTGACATACTAAGGGCTGGGGTTTTTTTTGGTCGGGTTTTTTTGGTTTTTAGGGTTTTTTTGAATGAATTCAAAATGAAAACTAACATGCATATCCAATTTTTATTTGCGGGCATATTTGTGGAATAGCACATGCGAGGCAGTCAATTATGATTACTTCATCAACACGGGGTCTGCCCGCTACCTACGTGCCTATCTGCTCGAGTGCGCTGGTCAGGAGCCAACTGCAAATTTAGGTCTTGAAAGTCTGAAGAAAAGCGCTTTATGTGCGAGGGTCCCATGAAGGCTTCGTAATGCAATTAAGCCCCATTTTAACAAAAGGCTAGCCATTTTGCTGAGGCATGACATGAGTAATTAAAATATCGCTTTAAAAAAGACAAATGAGTGTTCTTTTCTACTCTCTGATATTGTTTGAGATAGATGGGGGGAAAAGATTATGATTTTTGTTTGTTCCTGGGTCCTTTGAGTGGAAATCGCAGGCAATGCAGTAAGTCCGCAGCAAAACAGATCTACACAAGCTCCTATGAGGATCCTATAAATGAAATAGCAGCAAATCAATTTCCTTCCCCTCTAGCAATAAATAAGTTTTCAAAGTGCTTTTTTTAGTTTGTTATAGATGACTGTGTAAGTATTGAAGTATTTTTGAAAAATCTAGGAAAGAGGGAAAAGGAAATACTTTGTACAAATTGGTATATAGATTTTTCTCGTAGTGAAACGGAGCTGGAATGGCATGAGATGGTAGTGGGCCAACCGAAAGAGTGAGAAATGACCATAGGTTAAAAGAGGGGAGCTGTAGTTCTAGTGATTCCTACAGAGGAGAAAAGAAACACATTTGGAAGGAGAAATGTTATGCAAGGTGCGTTGAAGGAAACAGATTTCAGTGACTTTATTTCAGTAGCTCTTTTGTTTGATTGTTTTTGCTAAATGACAATGACATGTAACTGTTGCAGTGCTTTAGGCCAAATTGTGATGGATATCTCCTGTGAGGCAGAGGTGTGGTGGATATTGCATTCAGCTTTTTTCCCTGGATTGGGGTGGAGTTCATTGTTGCTATGAAATCTATTGTGTCAAAAATACATTGTCATATTGTAGTGAGATGCTGCCTGCAATTAGGAATTCAGTAATAGCCCAAGTGTTGCTAAATCCTACTGCAATGTTTGGCAACTTTACATTCAGATTTAAAAGCCTAATTTTAGATTCTCAGATGGAAAAGATAGGTAGGTAGTTAGATAGATAGACAGACAGAGATAGATACACAGATAGATAGGTAGAAAGAAAATCTCCTTAGGAAAATAGCAAATGAAAACATATTAGAGACCTGCTGGACACAGCACCAACTAGGTCTTCTTTGGGCCACACAAGACAATTAAACTCTTCAGTGCATGTCCTCTGACTGTCAGTTTCCTTGGATCACCATCAGAACAGAGCACAGCATCAAGTCACAGCAATAAACCCATCATTTTGATAATTACTTCAGTGTCTCCCTTTGCCTTTCCCTACGAGTCTGTTCCTTTGCTGAAGTCCCACAAAAATCTCCATGGTTTCAGCTGTGGTGGGCAGGAGCCCTCCCAGGAGATATGTAGGGGACTCTAGTCCTCTCCCCACACCTTCCTGCTGCAGGCTCTGTTCTGAATTAAAACAGCAAAGAAGCTCAGGACCGGTAATTAAAACAAATATCAGGGAAGATTTCCACTGTGGCTCTGCTTGCTGTGAACTGTGGAGCATGGGCGAAGGAGGTGGTGGGCATCAGACCCCAGGGAGCTCTATTTCCTACAAATACCTTTAGCAGTATGAAAACCATTACAAACCTCACCCTGGCTGAGGTGATGCTTTTGGGACAGTCTGTTTGTCAGCCAGTGAAGGTGCATGAGTTTGCAGGAGGAGCTTGACGCTGCTCATTCTCCACTGCATTTCTCTCCTTCCCACTCTTCCCGCCAACCTAGCAGCCATTTTGGTTTAGGAGTGGTGCTTCCATCCAAATGTGATGAGAACCTTGGGCTAAATACTGATTTTTTACACCCTGAGGCACTTAAATCCAATAGGTTTTTATTCTACATACACTGAGAAGTACGTTCACTTTGTAGATTTTTTCTATTCCTGCAAAGAAAAGCTATTGCTATGCGTACATGCATCGTGCTACTGCCATGACATTTCCATTATGCTAAAAAATAGGACTTAAAAGTATTCCAAATCTGGTATGCTGTGTATTTTGCAACTCCCATAATTAGCAGAAAAGAACAAGTTCATGCTCTTCTGAGAAATTACTGGGAATGGAGAGGACAGGGCAGAAACACTCATGCCTGAAGACTGTCATTTATAAGCGCCCCAGTTATTCTGCTGTAGGACACAAGATACTCTGTGTGTGTGTGGCAGGGGAGTAGTTGCTCCAAGGATTTGAGTCCAGCAAAGGTTGTAATTCAGTTTTTATAACCCTGTGCTGGATGTGAACTTCTGAACTCGGTATTATCTTGGGCCTGTCCTCCAGCCGATGTGCCCATGTGCAGCTGCGATACCATTACATTTCCATTTTCCCCAGTGTGCTGTCATGCGATTGCATATTGAAATGAAATGGAAAATGATTTATTGTGTAGGATCAGGTTTTTGTCCTCCACAGTGTATGAATGTAAATCTAGGGCGATTTCCCATGCTCCTGGAACTAGGTTTTGCTTGAAAAAAATATCTAGAATCAACAAATGGGAAAAACACTCCAGAGCACTAGAAAAATAGGAGCATTTCTCACTGCCTTCCTGTGTTGGTCCAACAGGGCTTTGCTGATGTTGCTAATGACTGTGAAATGTCTTGTACGTAAATTCTCTGAACTCCTTCTCATAATTACATTTCGTAATTCTGTGGAACTGAATACACAAATGATATTAAAATAACAGTCATGTAATACCTCTGAATTCTTGATGTGAAGCTGTTGTGAGTTCAAGATAACTGCCACAAAGAGCTATTTTACAGAATGAAAATGCCTGAGAAACAGGCATTGATGATAAAACATTACTGTACCAGTAGTACAGCAGAAATCCAGCCAGTAGAGAAGATATCCAAGCACTGAAATAGATGGGCTAGTTTGATGTTAAATGAGGCACAGATGAATTATATATCATTAAAATTATTAAATGTATGGTAATTAATGTTGTTCTAAGCTCATATTTTATACTATTACTCTCAGGGGATGAATTTCTGCCAATCTTATCCACAGACCCAAGCAAATCTCTCTCCCACTGGGACTGTTTAATTTCATGATATGTGATTTTCTTTGTCTGCAATAACATCAGACTTGTTTGTCTTCTTATTTTCGTCTGTAAACTTTCAGGATGTGTAGCCGTATCTCATGTATAGCCCATATCAGTCCAGGGCTTGTGTCTCCAGTGGGGCTTTCACGGCCTATTGTAGCACAAATCATAGTAAATAAATATTATTTCTTTCTCAGAAGAAAAGAAGTATCAACAGCTGGATTTTCACTTTGTCTCACTCATCTAATGAGAACATAGTCCATTCTTGACACAGGAAAGTTACTGAGAGATGAGTGATGAGAAGAGTTTGTCCTCAGTAGAGGCTCACAGAAGATGTGGCCAGTGTACTAAGACTGGGAGAGATTTTGTCTGTGATGTTGGCAGACACAATGATCTTAAAGCCAAAAAGATATCCAAGGGCTCATGTGGGACTGATCAGGAAAAAGGTCAAGTATATGGCATTTCTGGAGTGTTTCAAAAGCTTGGGAAACCATTGACTCCTACAAATCCTGAGCACTGATTTTTGCTTCAATAGTTTTTATTTCCAGTGAAAGGAGGACGATAAGAGCTTTCTAAAATGTTAAACCTTTCTTTCTGTTAGCCAAATAAATATTAAGAAATGCGATGAATGAAGGATAGTAATTTATTTGTGATTTTTCCAGCCAGTGCTATTTGTAAGTCACATCTGCACCATTCACTCCAGGGGCTGATCAGGGGGCCTGAGAAAGGAGACAAAGACAGACTTTGCTGAAACAACTTACTTTTTCCCACTTGGAACAAAAATCTAGTTTGATAGGTGAGACAGGATCCTGCAAACAAGATGAGATGGCTGAAGAGGCAGCAATCAGTCTCCAGTCTGGCAGGCAGCAGTGAGCTTTGTAGCTCGGCATTGCACACTTGTTGCTGTGGCTCCAAATGGTTAATTTTGAGGATAACAACCTCCTTCATGGTGCTGCAACCTGCAGCACAAGGGTGATGGGCACCTCTTCAGACTGAACCACAGCGTGATGGCTGAGTTGTTTTTTTAATCCTAACAAGAACTGTCATTAAAACTACTGAAGCCTGACTTTTCCTAGCTCTTTTTCAGTCCCCCTCATCCTGGGCCGCAGATCCCACGTCCTTTGGAGCCATCTGAGCTCTCTTTGTTGCTTTTTGGTGCATAATGATGCCGGGCATTTCTGCTGCTGAGGACACCCAGCAAGACTCAACGAAGCGTGACTGGTGGGAAGGCAAACACCACAGCAAGCTGGGAAGCAACCCCCTGCAGTATTCCTTGAGCTTTCCTGCTCGGTTTACAGATGAAAACCACAGTGCTTTTGCCATGGGTAGAGTTCAATTCTGCGTTTAGTGTCTTGTAGGGTATTGGGTAAAGCAAGGGCTTTAGGTCTTTGTATTTAAGGTTGTTGACATTATGTACCTTGATTAATGACAGGATGCTTTTGGCTGGTGAAGGCAGTCCCATCAGCCAGGTCATGTTGCTTCAAAATCATAGAATATGTTATTTCTGAAAAAGCTGCCTGCTGTCAGAACCACTGCTTTTCTTGGTATTTATTTTCCCATTTTGCCACACTGCAAGTATGAATAATTATCTCTATCACATATTTATCAGCAAGAAGCTGACAACAGGATGAGTAATGAAGCCACTTCCTGTGAGCATTCAAATGGGCCTGTAATTGGCATTATACTCTAAACACTGCACAGAGA
The DNA here is from genome assembly GCA_013400975.1 of Atrichornis clamosus. Classification (NCBI taxonomy): domain Eukaryota; kingdom Metazoa; phylum Chordata; class Aves; order Passeriformes; family Menuridae; genus Atrichornis; species Atrichornis clamosus. The sequence goes on along the minus strand of WBMZ01001213.1, from coordinate 35,561 downwards.
GAATAATTTCTGTCTGTGTAGAAAATGCCAGCGTCTGAGGGATTTTTATTGGAAGTTAAAAAGTGTTAAAGAAACTTGGAGCATGGGGTCACCTGTCACAGACCCTTCCCCATGAAACCTCCACATTCTCAATTTCTCTCTCTGCCAGCCCCTGAAGAAGGCTTTGCAGATCCACACTTGTTTACAGCTTGAGATTGTCACTCATGGCTGTGCATTGTTATTGCTGTCTTTTCCTCTGACACAAGTAGAGCTGATGCCATTTGTTGAAGGGGAGAAGACAGGAGAAGACAAATTAATTCTGCTAATGACTAGTTCAAAGTTCATTCCTTGCAAGAGCCTTTATATTCTGTAAAATGTGGATACAGCAAAGAGATGGCCACGTTGAGCAGCCTCTCCCTGTAACTGGGAGCAGGAAAACAGTTGCCTGTGTCCCTAAGGGCCTTTGGCAGTTTCACTTGCGTTTTATGACCCATGTGGTGCTGATGTGGAATCCTTTTTTTCTGTGCTTCTAATATGCTGCTTACACTGGCCACCAGCTGCAAGAAAACAGGAATCAATGGTTTTATCCAATGCACTCAATTCCGCATATCTTTTAATTATTTGCAGTGTGCTTCTTTCTGCACTCCTCCTGACTTCTACTCTTCCCTTCTGTGGACATGTCTCAAAAAGGTCAAGCTCTAGAAATAATAATGACTCCAAGGTGCTCCTCCTGACATAATTTAAAAATTGGAAACATCTTTTGTTTTAGATGGATGAAAACATTGGCTATAAATTCCTGAGGCTTTCTGGTCTGTGCCCAATTAATTGTGGTAAGGAAAATCTTGTTCTTTTCCCAAATTTACAATTGTGCATGACAATATGCAGAGTATATTATGACAGATTTCTAATCATGTCACCAGCACCATTAATTGTAAAAACTTATCAACATTACAAAGAACAAGTGCAGACACAGTGGGCGGATGAGTGTCCACAGTGTCTTTGCTCCTCACCTTTCATCTGCACTGCCAGAGATCATGAAGTGATCCTCTCTTACCCATCCAGCCCCAGCCAATGGCTTAAAGAATTGCCCCTGGAAATTAAGTTTAGAGGACAAAAATCATCATCATCATTTGTTTATGAGCATTTGAATACATTTATTTGCAAAACTGTACTTGTATGACAAATTGCCAGAACAAGTCCATACAGCATCAGGCATCGGTGAGGCTTTCCTAGTTAAAAGGGAGCAGCTGAGACTTCTCATCTTGTGTAAGGTGTTTCCAGGTTAAGAAAAGTTGCCATTACAGGATCAGAGTTGACAATCACCTGGCTGAGGCATAATAATGTAATATATTCAGGAACCTACCACATTTAAACAGACTAAGTAGGACTATAAACTTGCAATTGCTGCAGAAATTAACTGCTGCTGCCTTTCTGCCCAGGCTACAGCCCATGCTGTTAGTTCAGCAAAACAGGAATATCCGTAATCTGCTCTGCTACAAGGTTCCCCCCACTGTGGCATCTTGATTTGCAATTTCATATTCAGCTTGCACCTCTACACCAGTCCTCCCTTTTCACATCTCTTCCAGCATCACATATTCCCAGATTTCTTCATTTCATGAACCATGTATATGAATGGAATTTGCCCAACAGAATGCCAGTGTTTTTCTTAGTCATGTCAGTTAGGCATTAATCCCACAAATGTAAATATTTAAATTTGCAGGACAGAGTAACCCTATTTATGAGCTTTCTTCCCATTGCTTATCTCTGCTCAATTGTGCTCTCTCTCAGTTCTCACAGGTTATCGGTACAGGCGTTAAAATTGTTTTCTAGTATCTTTCATGAAGAATGTAAGTTTAAATAGAAGAAAGCACATAATTGAATACTTCATCCACTATGAGAAACATGAACAGATTATCATGTGGATACATCTCTGACATTGTTGGCTGTCCAAAAGACAACACCTATTTTATGCCAATCATCTGACAGGATATGAATATCACTTTGCAATACAGTTATGTGTAGTGGACCAAAACACCTTCACAGTTGTATTGCCCAGAAACTGAAGAATGTGTTTGTGCCCTGGGTGAGAGGGACAGAGATTTATAAAAGGGATCTTATGGCTTTGAAAATGAAGAGTGGTGACACTTCAGGACAGGAATTGCGATGACAAGGAGGAGTTGTCTAATTAACTCTCCCAAACCTGGCCATGAAAAATGTGCCAGAAACAGGACTGGCTTTGGGAGATGGTAAAATCATGTGGAGGCACACCTGTCCAGAAATGCTGCTCTTTGCAAGATCTGGAGCAACTTGCAGTGCCTGTGAGAATTTACTTGGACTGCTGGAGCAACACTGCATCCAGAAGATACAAGGACAGGTCAAAGCCATTTCTGCTCATTTTTTACCCTTTCTGAATAAGACACATAGTAGATTTCCACATTGTGAGTTTCTTAAAATATATTCTATTCACAGGCAGAATGTCCTAAAACATTAGAATTATTTCAGACATTTTCAAGTGAAAAAAATGGCCCAAAACTAATTAATAAAGACATCATTTTATTGTTGGGTTCATTCAGGACTTGGTATGAGTGGCACAGCTCTGTAGATTTGTTAATGGACAGGAATGTATTTGCACAACTGCTGAATTAGCTGATTGCTTGTGTGTTGGAAGGTACACAATGAAACTGAAATTCAAACACAAATCTCCTTTGGGAAGTGGCTGCAGACAAGAAGGCATGAGACCAGCAGGCTTTTAGCTACCTGCCCAATCTCTTTAGCCAAAAATTGATGAAATAAAGCAGGACTTCTCAAAATGTGAGTGTCTGGGTTTTCATTACAGCCTTGGTGCTTGGGGCGGTTCTTTCAGGTTCACACTTACTAATGTTGTTCTGGTTTACAGGCTGGGATTAATTCAAAAATCTTCAAATGGCAAGTGTAGCCAAAATGAGGCAGCAGATTTTATACTATGAAAAACCATTGAGTTTCAGATCTGTTCCACCTAAACTCATAAATTTCACATCTGAACACATCTGCCTGAAAAATAGCTATAGCTATAATAGCAGTCAGCTGAAAATTGCTGCTGCTGTCTCCTACAGCACATTAAATCAAAGAGGTGTTAGGCCATGCCTGATTGACTTTATTAATACTACACTCTGGTGAAAGATTTCTGCCCTAGGAAAATCAGGAGAGGAAGGAAAGAAATGAATGTACCACGTTACTGGTACTTCTCTTGTTATTATCACTCTACTTTTGTGTCCTTCTATTGTTTTGGCATCCTCTTATCCTGGCATGCATGGCAAATTGTATCTGAAAGATACTTTAAAATGTTTTCCTTTGATCTTAGGTTTTTTCTTCTTTCTATTACTGTATGTTCATATGAGATCAGCACTTTATTCTCTGTTTGCCACCTCCTAACTGTGGCCACTCTTTAGGGTCTATGAATGAGCTGATACTGCATTTTTTACAAGACCTAACACAGGACAAGCAGAGATACTACAGGTAATACCTCTGTGCCTGTTCCACAAAGCCTGGCCTGTGAAGAAAACCAGAAAGTGTATGTTGGGTAAATAAATATTGATGGTAGTATCTGACATACGGCCTGTGTACAAATGGTCATTAGGGTAGGTAAATGTGCTAAAAACCTAAGAAACTTTCTTTTATACTGTAAGGTTATATTTTAACTAAATGAGAACTCAGTATTTACTCCTGGGGAAAAAAAACCCAACCCTGACTTTCACAAAGTATTCTGTAGTAATCAGTAATAAAAATAGTGTTGTTTAAAAAAGAAAATTAAAAATTAAAGAACAGATTACTGTGGGGAGAGAAAAAGTTAGCATGTAATGACTGAGATTAGAATTTATCTTTTCACTTAGAAGACATCTGTTTCCTATTTATATTCAACATATTCTGTAATATAAAGATGCCACACCATATATCCAGAGGTTTCTTATCAGTTGTCACAAAATATCGAGCAAAACTTCACATCTACGAATTAATTTTTGTCAGACTATTGTTTCCCCTCAGTAGTTAAAAAAAAAAAATCTTTAAATCTTAGAGACATGTTCTTGGCAACCAAGATGGGATTTTATAGGGGCGCATGGAACTGTAAATGTACTGAACGCCTCGTAACAGTGATTCACACGGGCTGTACTCATTTGGTGGATTTTTGGTTATAGCCTGTAGGCAGTATCACAGCATGGACAGCAGATACTGTGGAATCATCACCTCTCATACTTGTTCCCTCGTTTTCTGGTGGATGGTAGAAAAATTATTGGTAAAGCATATAAGGTCAGCATAGTTTTTGGCTGAGCTGAGAGCAGTAGATATAATTACAGTCACACACAAATCAGTGAAGAATGCAACATGTAGGCCAGCTTCTACTGAGTATAAAGTTCACTAAATCTCAGTGAATTAAACCTGGTGAATTTATATATATGTAACTTCAGAGACAAAGATTCACTACATAAAAATGAGCTTGCAGGCTCAGAATATGGTGTTTGGAAGAGCTCTTAGTGAAGATCCATGCCAAGCCCTCTCACTGAGAAAGGAGGAACTGCATTTAGGCATTATCTAAAAGAGTATGTCCAGTGTGTTTCTGGAAATTTCCAACATGCCTAATGAATCTATTCTGCTATTTCAGGACTCCAGTCAAAAAGGTTGGCTTTTCCCTAACACATAAATTAAATCTTCTTTGCTGCAAGTTGATATAATTTCTTTTTATTTTCTCTGAGTGACTGTGGACACAAGTTTATCACAGTCCTCTGTCAAATAACTTTTAGAGCAATCCATTGGAAGATTGCTATCTAATCACCCTCCCCAAACCTGCCTGTGTCTGGGGTAAGCAAGAACAATCTTCTCTCATAGTCAATACTTCAGTGTCTTGTAATCTAGACTCTCTCTCTTCAGTTTATCCACGTCTTTTATAACCAAACACAAAGTGGCATTTGAGGTCTTTTCTGGGAAAGAGAAGAAAGCTTTCATTATCTCCTGTGAGATGTGTATGATGCTGCCATTAGTACAGCTGAGATGAATAAACAACATTAAATTATTACTTCACATTCTGCTTAGAATCAGCTTCAGCCCCAGCCTCCTTTTTTGACTAAACACTTTCATGCATGTTTGATTTTTCTTTCTCAAGTATTGGACCATGCACTATTACTGCATGTCATCCTTGTTTGGGTTTTGCTCTTTCTGATTCCTCACACTTAGTTTTAATTGTAGTCCTATTCTCCAAGATGATTCAAACATCTTCCAGCATTGGTGTGTCACATTTCAGCCCAGTCTTCTCTGTCCTCTCAGCTGCTCACTGGAATGTTGATTACAACATCACTCAGGAAAGGCCCTTGCAGGAGCACATATAAAGATGGGCACCAAATTCCTGAAGTGTGCTCCTTCAAAATGTATTTCCAACCAGCTGGGTGCATTATATTTATACCAATGTCCATTAACTTGCTGTTGTGAGTATCATGTGGTGCTATAAAAAACCTTACTGAAATCAAGAAATATCTGGATCTAATGCTTCCAACTTATCCACCAAGTCATCAACTGTTCTTCAGATCCCCATGCCAATTATTTTCAGTCTTGCAAACTGATTTTATAACTGCATGTTCGAGAACCCTTGCTGGTATTGAGTGTAGGATCACTGGTTTACTGTTTGCCAAGTCCTTGCCACACACAGGCACAATGTTTGATCTTCTGTCAACACTCTTGCTGCCTCCCATCTTCAGTAGTGCCAGTGTTTCCCTCTTAAGTGTCACTGGAAAGGAAAGATATCTACAGTACTATATTCTCAAGTTATGGACAGAATCTTGTTTTTCAAAAGGTGAGAGGAGGAAGGTGTGCTATACTTTGGGTATGTGAGAAAAGACTGTGAGAAGACATGTGTCTTTACAACCACCACATTATTCCCACTGTTAATCCTTAACTTTTAACAACCTTTTTCCATCTGAAAAGTCTCTCTTTCTCTCATTTTCTAGATCAGTTTACTTTCTTTAAAAATCTTTTGTGAGTGACCCACTTCAAATGCTATTTAGAAACCCAGCTAGAGAATATGAGTGAGATCTGAATTGTTTGCATGTTTGTTGCCTTCAGATAACTCTAGGACATTTGTGACATATGACTTCACTTTGCAGAAACCCTACAGCCTTTCACCAATATACTGTATTTATCCATATACCTACTAGATGTGATCTTCAAAATATGTCTGTTATTTTGCCTGGTATAAATCATGTTTATTTACCTGATTTTCCTATAAATTCTTCTTTTCTTCCTGTATCTCCAATGAAACAACTGATTTTTGCACCTGTCAGTATTAACAGCACCATTTCTTTGGCACGCTGTTTATGCACTGGTTTTAGCCCAAAGAGATGAAATTCATTGTATTAAAAGAATTTTACAGTAGATTCTTTATATTTTCTTCAGTTCTGAAAAGCTAATTTAAGGTTTTCACAGCCAACATTCTTTAGAGTAAGGCCTGATCCTGAAGTGTAACAGATTAACATGGCTCTGGTGCTTTCAGCATTGTGTTAGAATTAATAAAGCTAATCCAGGGGTTGACTAATTCCCTTTCTATGCAATTAGCACACCGATTTTTAAAGTTGGGTATGACAGTCCATCCAAAAGACATTTCATTTGATGAGTGTCTCCCATCCAGAAATTGCCTAAGCCCCTCTTAACAGCCCAAAGTTGTTCTCATTTTTTCTCCTTTGCTCTCCTCCAGCCTAGTATCCCACTAGAAACATGCCAGTGCAGTGTCTTTTCACCAACAGTAGAGACCTCTGGTAATCTGCCCCCAGGATCCCTGGCTTAATCTGGTATCTGATATCTTAATGTGTTTGTTATTGTTGAGAACAAATATGCAAGTTTAATGTTCATGGTGCAATGGTTCAGGTCTTAGAAAACACCTGCCATAGAGAACAGGCAAATAAGAGAAAGGGAGTTGCAGTAAGAAGTAAGTATTTTCCTCCATTTAACACATTTCATTCATCAGGAGGGGATTATGGGAAGGAGCATGACTTCCTAGCTTAGGGATTTACCTTCCCTCTGAACTAACTTCTGCAGCCAGCAGAGTTGATGTGTTGAGAACGAAAACCCCAGAATTTCCCATTGTGTTATTGCATTATGGTAAAACCAGAGCCAGCATAGCGTGACTGACTTGCTAAGCCCAAGGTGTAGCGTGCCAGGACAGTTGCCAAGTTTTTAGACTACGTCTTTGTTGTCTTTCAGGCTCAAGATTGCCAAGATATGTGGTTTTGGCTGAGTGGAAGCACTTTTTGTTTCAGTATGTCAACATAGCAGGCTGGTAGATCAAAACATTTTATTACTAAGTTCCGACGTGCATGGGATACTGGCAAAGAAAGTGGCTTCTTTATCTCTTCAACAACCAGGCATTACAGGATGTGTTCCTGTCTGTGACATTTGCTTTTGATTCATTATAGGTTTAGGAACACTGAAGTGGTGGCAACTTATATCTCAAATGTAAGGTCAGAGGAGAAAGCTGTTCATTGAGGAAATGAGGATATTGACTGCAGGTCTTCAGGCCAGAATTCTGCAGAAATGTGGTTTACATATTCATTCACCATTCACTGTCCACTTGCTCCCAAGACAGAGTGGCCTCTGTGTGCTGCAGAGAACTCATGTTTTGGTTTTGTCTTCTTGTTGCCTTCCTTTATCTGCCTGTTATGGAATTGCCTCCAAATACTCTCATGTTTGCTTTGCATTAATGCTTTGTACACTGCATCCTCCGTGCCCATGCTGTAGTACCATTGTGTGCTTAGCCAGCCTTCAGCAGAAGAAAAGGAGCCTTCACCATTTGCCAGTTCTGCAATGGCATGATGTTCAGCTCTATCTCCCAGAAACTCTAGTGCACTTTCTTCTCTGCACCTCTATAAGGCCTGATGTAGAGTCACTACGTTGTCTAAAAATGTGAGCCAGTGCTCACCTTGGTCCTGTGAGTGAGACTGGAAGCTATCCAGTCCCCTGGCATAAGTTGAGACTGCAATTCTTCAGTGTCCACCACCAAACATGCAGGATAATAAGAAGATTCAATGAACTTTAGTCATTTCTAGTCTATCCTTTCCTTTAGGCAGCAAAAGGCAATATAATCCATAAATATAAACATTTTCTTTTTGGTTACTCTTTCTGATACTTCTGATTTGTTTTGTTCAACCAGGATTTCTTTCTGAGTTTCACAGAAGGTCTGTCTGCTTTTCTACTAGGGTTGAGGTTTGTGTCTGAGTAGGAAAAAAAAATTATGTGAACTTCACTAAAATAAGAAGCAAAACCAGAGGACTGATAATTTGGAGACTTGGGACAGTTTCCAGATGTAAGAGTTATAGAAAATTGATAAAAAGCATGCAAAGGCTGATGTGGCTTCAGTCTAAAGCATCTGCCCTGTTGGAGCTGACCACCCCCAGGCCACCTGAAACTTCTTTGTGGGACATGAGGACATCCACAAGGCTGGTCCAACCAAGTACAGTGGAAACCTGCTGACCCCATGGCACTCACATGTACACTGTCTTCTGCTGAAGAAACTTTCCAAGACTGGATTCCAAGATTCAATTTCTGATTAAAAGGGAAAAAAATGTTTTCTGGGTAAGCAAGCGTGCTCTTAAGAAATCAGAGGCCAACTTAGGCCCTGGGGGATAGACTGTTCCTGTTGCAGTAACTGCATAAAAGACAGTAGTCAGGAAGTCATCTGCTGATTTAACTGGCCTGAAGGAATCATCAAGTGTTAACGGGGAATTACCAATCCACAGGAGGATTTGGTAAAATGTGTTTCATGGGGAACGAGTCACATGAAAAACCTGTCTGGAATTCACCAATAATACAGAAGAAACACAAGATTCTGTCTGACTGAGGACACAATTGCAGATGGCACAAAAATCAGAGGAGTAGGAATTAACAGCTAAGGAAGACCAGAGGGAAGAAAGCAGACTGTGGCTCCTTTGCTGCCTTAGGAGCAACCAAGTAGTGAGAAAGCCTGGGCCAAGGGGTCTGTATCACTTCTGTGGATGCTCAGGAGGTTTGTACAAAAGGATGTCCCTGTCAAGGGTGCTGTGCCCAAGGGGGCATATTTGGGGGCCACAGAATGCTGAGCACCTCAACACCAGGAGTGTAGGATGGGACAGGAGGGCAGAGCTGCAACAGATCCCGTTGCCATCAGTGCCTGCTGCTGGGCTGGAGCCGATGGCAAAGAGCCAGGACCGAGCAGTGTTTTGGGGAAGGGGAGGCTGATGGGCATAGGATATTTAACTAGCTCCAGAGAAAGGGAAGAGGGAATTCAGTCGGAGTCTGAGTGTGTTTGTGAAGGAGAAGATACTTGAAACTGTGGAGGCTCTAGTATAACAAATAAAGGCAGGACAACATTTAATTTGTCAAAGTTGAAGTCCGGCAGGTTTAACACTGGGCACAATTAGCTGCTGAAATGGGAGCAAGTTGTGAAAGGCTCCAGCACTCAGAATCCCCACACCAAAGCTGGACATTTCTGCCAGGGACAGACCTTTGCTCAAGCACAGATGGAAATCAAAGATCTCAGCAGCTGAACAAGAGTCCACAGCTCATGTTGTTCCAGAAAACCAGCTATATCGTCAAACTTAGCCTCTGCAGCTCTTCTGTCTGGATTTGTGACGGCCTTTGAAAACAGGATCAAGTCTGTTGGTCAGTACTTGGTGGGACACTGTTGGCAGTCACAGCTGAAAGTTATCATCATCACAATCATCATCATTGTCTGTGTTCCTGCTGCCATTATCATTTATACTGCTGTAGATCAGGATCACTTTGTTCTGAGGGCAGTAGGGACACTGTGTGGCATCTAAAGCAACAGTGTTTCCTGACCCAAAGAAAATTTCCATGCCTGTTAACTAATAAAATGTGTAATAGAAATTGCCTATCAATCTTTCCTGGCCCCTCCCCTCTTCTTTTTTTTCATTAAATCCTTATGGATCTTATGGATTACAATAGTTTACTATCAAAACCCCCCCAAACCTATGTCAGAAGAGTAACTAAATCTTTATTTGCCTGTTTTACTGAATAGTGGGAAACCTAATCTCTGATTTCCAAACTGCCCAACTGGGTGTGTTTGGCTGTTCCTCAAACAAACAAGACTCGGAAGATTAAAGTGGAGCTTGGCTCAAGATCAGGTGAATCAGCACATTTATAATGCCACAAAATGGCCTGCAGGACGGTCTTCTCTTCTGTAATTACACAGGGATTTTATGCTGTACAGGCAAAGGAAGTAATTTGATTTATCTGTTCTAATTAAATGTATGATGTGAGGAAACAGCCGTATGTCTATTTAAAACGTGCTTTAGGTTCTTTTGGTGAGAAAATGAATGTGTCTTAGTACCGTGCTTTAATGTGACTGTAACTTTCCCATTAATGCTCACACTCTTAAATGTCATTTATGTAACAAACTCCAATGGCAGGTTTGGACTGGTATTTGGGATGAAATTTCATGCAAAGAACAGTACTTCGAATGCATGTATTTCTACCATTTTATACTCTGTGAGCTTATTTTCCAGCCTCTTGCAAGTCACTTGGGGTAAATCCTCATATCCATGAAAATGAAATGAAATTCAGTTATTGCAGAACCACGACTGCTGAAGATATTTGGGAAAATTAATTCCCACCAACTGTAGTGGAAGCCAGGTTTGACCCACATGTGGCTGTGGTCTCTTTTATCTGGGAAACAGCAGTGTTTCCTTGGAAGAAGTATTTGAACGCTGACATTCAGTATTTCTTTTCTCATCTATTGGTGGATGACTGATCATGAGAGTCCTGCCTTTAGTTTTAAAAGCCAAGATCAGCCCTGAGCTTTTACAAGAGGAAGAAGCAGAGAAGGGGAGGATTGTAATGATTGAAGGGAAAGGATTTATGAAATCAAATTATCAAATACTGGTTAAACATGTAACAAGAAAATGAATCAAGTTCTCCCACTGTGCCTGTCTCACCTAGGACCAAGAGAAGCTGAAGAATTGTTTGGGAACAATCATTAAAAAAATAGTGTCAGTGTTTTAAAACCACTAAGAATGTGCCATCTGAATACAGCACTATGTGTTTTGCAGGCCCTTTCTGATATTTCTGTGTATGACCTTTTAAAAAGGGCTGGGATCCTTAAAACCTGCCCAATCAGTGAAGAGGACAAATGCTTTAGACGGAAAAATGGCTTTCTGCTCTAGGTGCCTGTTTGCTGTAAGCTGGAACTGTTATTTAATTATGTGTCACTGATTTGTAATGGTGTAAGTTTTGCAAAAGGACTTGATGTTCCAGCTTTTAGGGATGAGAAAATATGCTGTAAATTACAACAGCTTTTTTTTCCTGAGGATTAGGGCTAGGCTTTGAGGGAGAAAATAGAATGTGAGCAAGTTCTGGTCCTGCTGACTGGTATCACGCCCAGGGAGCCGTACCTGGCTAACAGCTTGTCCTGGGAACTTAAAATGAACATAAAAGAGAGAGGGTATTACCTGTACCATCCAGGAAGGCTTTGGCAACATTAGCCTGGAAAGCTACCAAGGGAAAATGATATTTCTGGAAGAAACTAATGGCTTACTCAACTCCTAAAGTTGGTGGTGCTAATGACTCAGAGAGCAGGGCATCTTGTTTATGTAGTTTAATGCTTTCTGCTGACTGTGAGCAATGGATTTGCCAGGGCAGAGCCCATCCAAACTTGCCAGCAAGCCAGGAGAAGGGTGAGGCAAGTACATCCGCTTCTGACTTCCAGGAAAGAGGTGCACAACCTGTCAGGGTGAAACACCCACGTAGGTGTCTGCTGGCTGTAGGTTTGCTCCCCAGTGCTGCTTGAGAGGAGTCCCAACTCCTCGCAGTTCCTTTTGTGCCTCTGCTTCCCCAGGAGAAAAGGAAAGGCTCCCATCTTCAGCTGCACCCTATACCCTGGGGTGGCTGACATACAGTTCATCTTCCACTGCCAAAAACTGTTGTTGTCTGGAAAGTGATTGAGCATGCCCTTGATTCCTTTGTCCAGGTTGTTGAGAAAAGTTTTAAACCAGACTGGCCCCAACACTGAGCCCTGGAAAACACCACTAGTGACTGGCCATCAGCTGGATAAAACTCCATCCACCACCACTCTCTGGGCCCAGCCATTCAGATAGTTTTTAACCCAGAGAAGAGAGCACCCATCCAAGCCATGAGCAGCCGGTTTCTCCAGAAAAGTATTGTGGGAGACACTGTCAAACACTTTACTAAAGTCCAGGTAAATACATCCACAGCCTTTCCTTCATCCACTGAGTCACCCTGTAATAGAAGGACATCAGGTTGGTCAAGCAGGACCTGCCTTTCATAAATCCTTGCAGGCTGGGCCTGATCTGCTGATTGTACTGTGCATGCACTCAAGTCGTTCTGCTCCATAACCTTCCCAGGCAGGCTGACAGACAGATTTGTCCTTCCCCAGATCCTCTTTGTTACTCTTCTTGTGGATGTGCATCACATTTGCTAACTTCCAGTCAACTGGGACTTCCCTGGTTAGAGAAGACTGCTGGTGAATGATGGAAAGTGTCTTGGTGAGCAGTTCTACCATCTCCCTCAGTACCCTTGGGTGGATCCCATCTGACCCTGTAGACTTTTGCATTTCTGAGTGGTGTAGCAGGCCACTGACCATTTCCCCTTGAACTGTGGGGGCTTCATTCTACTCCCCATCACTGTCTTCCAGTTCAAGGGGCTGGGTACCCTGTGGACAACTGGGTAGTCCTCGCTATTAAAAATTAAGGCAACCTCATTTAAGTACCTCAGCCTTTTTCTCATCCTTTGTCGCTATGTTTTCCCTCAGCCAATAAATGACGGAGATTCTCCTTAGCCCTCCTTTCATTGCTGATATATTTCTAGAAGCATTTTTATTATCTTTTATATCAGTAGTCAGATTAGATTTTAGTTCAGCTTTCATCCCTCTTGTTTTCTTCCTGCATAATCTCCCACCATCCTTGCAGTCTTCCTCAGTTGCCTGCCCCTTCTCCCAGAGATCATAAATTCTCTTTTTTTTCCTGAGTGCTAGTTAAAGCTAGAGCCCTGTTCTGAGCACTGATGTGGTTTTAACCTCAACACCTTGCTTAATCCCTACATGCCTCTGCTCCCACATGAGAAACTTGCCCTTTTGTGCTTCAGCTTCTGCTGGACAGGCAGCTGTCTGGTACGTGCTCTGGGAGGGATGCCACACAATGACACACAAAAAGCGAGCTGACTCTGTCAGCTGGACACCCACCTCGCAACTGGAGAGAGCTGGAAGACGTGGCATGAGGTGGCCTGTCAGGACATAAAAGGTGTGTGAGAAGAAAGGCATGAGCTGCCATTGGATAAGTAGGTGTTTTACGCCCACGGTGAGATAATCCATTAGGTGCTGCGGTGTGAGGTGCATGCCATGAAACACCAGCAAAAGAGCAGTGCCAGGGATTGCAAGGCTCCTCTGTGTATTGAGCAAAACCTGTTGGAAACTGAGATTTTTCTCACAACTCCATGCTAGTGATACAGAGACCAGGACTCTGTCTTGCAGGCCAGGTCTGAAATCCAAATGTGGAAAATAGCTTTCTCATTCTCTCAACACAGGACACAGGGATTCCCCATAAGCCCAAGTGAGAATCAGCTATAGTGGAAGGGCTGCAGGGAACTTTGTAGTTCAGAGGGCTTCCTTGTTACCTCCTCTCCCCAGTCTCAGCTCTGTTTACTGACACCAGCAATATCCTACTCGTTCCCTCTGCCCTGATAGCTGATCTGGATCAGTCACGTGTTTTCCTAGGCATCCCAGGTTTCCCCAGACTCCGTGGTGTTCCCTCTCTGGGAGGGGCTGTGGCTGTGTACTCAAACCTGCTCACCTACAGCTTTAGGTAAGACTCATGTGACACACCAAGTACTCTCCTGAAATCCTTACTTGTACAAAACCTCTTCTCCCCATTAAGCTTAATCCTATTCCTCAGATTACTCCACCATTCCCTGCCTCTGCTAACAGTGCTGAAGTATACAGACTGCTTCATTAGCTCATTGAGAGCACACACAGGCAATTTGCTAGGGAGACTCATGGCGTTGCTGCTAGTACTTCATCCTCCTGCTTTTAATTACACTTTGCTAAATCCAAAACACTCCTTCTAGTATCTATTATTCCCTCTACTAACTTCTGACAGAAGACCTTCTTGTACTACCTGTTGGATGCAGGTTGGCCATACTGTGGTTTTATTTTTTCTCTATCCTGCAGTGTTTCCTTTTTTTTACTTTGATCATGTTAAGCAGAAGAGGCAGGAAATCTCACATGCGGCAGACCAAGGTTCGTCATCCTCAGGAGTTTTGGTCAGTTCAGCTGAACCACTGTTGTAGTCTTGGGAGCACGAGCAGTGTTTGAGTATGCCTGAGGGCAACCTGATATGCGCAAACCTGGAATTTTCATGACCCCACGAGGCCCATAGGGAAGGATAAAGTGAGTAAAATTGCAGGTACACATTTTATCCCAACGTGGTTTTGAACAATGACACTGTGAACTGCATAATCATACACCAACCATCATAAACAAGCATGGCAGTAAATAGTCCATCACTACTGTTCCTTACCAGGGACTATGCAGTAAGACCCATGACTCCCTGGAAGAGTTCTTCTACACCTAATTTTTAAGTTTCAACCAGTGGCATGGTCCCTGTGTGAAAAGAAGTACTTGAAGAAAAAGACCACTGTGAACACCCAGTGGCCTCACAAAGTTGAAGTGCTGTAAGAAAACCCAGATCTGATGTAGCCAGTTGTAAAAAAAAATTGTGTGTAATTATGGAATCTGTCCATATATATAGGGGGAATGTCTGTATATATAGGGAGAAATAGGTACATCTACACCTTGCACACATTACTGTTTCAGTTTTCCTGTTTAGTTCATATTTCAGCTAAGATGCTGTTTCAGAAATTTAGAAATTTCCCACCTCCTGCTTGACCTTCCTTCTTCATTATATAATAATAAGCATTTGTTGCTGCCTGATGGCATCTAGCTCAAATACATAGCAAGATCAAACTCAGGAGAAAATAAATGGGAGCCACAAGACACTATAAAATAGTCTACACCTTTCATGGACTGGAATGGATGTTTGTCAGTAATCAAGCACTGCAATTAAATGAAATAAGCCTTGGCAATAACTCTGCCACATCTGCCTGTAAAATGCTCCCTTAAGCAGTAACACTCCCCTGGGAAATTAAATATACAGCCTGTACATTAGCCAGCCTTTTTGTCTGGGTGTTCCTGGAGCTAAGGAACCCTCACCCCTGTCTTGCAAACAAAGGCCTTGTGGAGGGAAGGCTGTGGGCTTCTCTCAAATTTGGGTGCAGCTCAGGATCAGACACTGCCCAGGTCACTGCAACATGCCTGCCTTGGGGTGCAGATGACCACGATGGGCAGGGAGATGGAGGAGAGACCTTGGCTCTTCTCCTTCACTAGCTCCCCTGCTGTGGGCTCTTTCCTCTGCAGCACACATAAGCGTGGGTATAATGTGAGTGAAATTATAGTAATAATAACAATAATTATCATCATCATCATCATCAAAACAGTGAAAAACCATCCTGCTTTCCCAGAATGAAAAGATTCAAACACAAGTTGTCCCTTTCTCAGGAGGCTGCTCTGTCTAACTCTTCAAGTGGGCATGGTGGTTTTTCATTATCCTTATGGTGATAATGAGCTTTCCTATTATTGGGGAAGTCATGAGAGCCTGAGGAGAGCAAGAAGCACTCTGGTGATAATGCTGACATGAAATCTTCTCCCTTTGTCAAAATAGGTGTTTTGGGGCAACTCAGTGCTTCTCAAGGATTTTTTTCTTATTAAAGGCCACTGTCACCCCACAAAATATTGTGAGAGTGAAAGAGAGGAACTATTTTATCAGCATGCTTTTATTTAAAAGCACTAGGTGGATACCACTTTCCATGTTCTTTTGAATGATCTGCAATCCATAGTGTAGGACTTACTCACTTGCTTTTTTTTGTCTTAATATAGTTTTTCTTAAATTACGTGCTTGTTAGACTGGAGAAAAGAGACTAGAAATGTGTGAATTAATAGTTTCTAAATTCTTTCACTGGACAGGAAAAATGAAAGCACAATTGCCTTCACAGTGAATGCAGTTTTTAGAGTTTAGAGTTTAATATCTCTTTTAAAAAATAATTTAGTCAAATTCAGCTTCCGGGTTTTCTTTGGAAAACAAATGTTCCAAACCATTGCCCAGATGTAATCAGCATTCTCAAATCTTTTCCAAACTGTTAGACTTGAGATTGCATCTTTTTATAAATAGGATGCTAAAAAAATTGCTTGTATCTTAAAGTGATTAACACTTAAATAATTTCTAAGACCAAAACTCTTAAACAGTTTTGTGGTATTAAATATGATGGTAAGGGTGGCAACATAGTATTGTACTCCAATGTAATTAAGTTCTTTCCATTTTCCCATGAAACTTAGCCGCTTCAAAGCGTATTCTCAGAAAATGCTAACTTGTTCAAGCTGTGTAAATTGCTCCAGAGTATAATAGTCTCTGCATTACCCTCACTTTCATGCAATTAGTAATTTCAGAGATTTTTTTTTTGGCAGATTTTTAAAAAATAGAACTAAAAAAATCAAGCAAAAGGACTGGGAATAGGGAGCTCAGTAATGAGAATCTCAATTAGAATATAAGACAAATGGAAAAAATAATAAAAATAGTAATGGAATTAAGAACTTTTCATATGAAAGAAAAGTAGACATGATAATATTGCTTAGGGTTTGAAGAGAAGGTGCATGCAAGGTGAAATACTACAGATGCATGCAGTCGAGTACGGTTTAGAGGTCAGTTCAGCATCTTTTCCTAAAAGCATAATGACATGAAGGTATTTAAAAATATTCGTTTGATCATTACTTTCACAGTGCATATGTACAGGAAATACTAAAATGCATCTCAGTTTCGTAGAGAACTCTAAGAATAGAATTAACAGACAGAACTAGTAAAATACAAAATCAAATCAGGTACTTACCTAATAAAAGTAAGTATTACAGAGAGCTGAAATTATTTGTGTTCAAGGGGTCTGTGTCCTCCCTCTCCCCTGTGTTCACAACTGAGCGCTCTGCAGCGTGGTGGGAACTGCTGAGCGTGCCTCCTTCCTTGTCCTCAGCAACACCTGGTGTTGACAGCTGTCGGGAAAGGGGAGTGGACTTGGTAGACTGTTCTTCTGATTTGCAGTGGTAATTCCTGCAGTGCCATTGCAGAAGCCAGAAAACACCCAAATGATCAGTTGTGTACAGAGAAAGAAAGGGAGCAAGAGAGGAAAGAGAGAGAAGAGAAAAAGAGAGGAAGTGAGGAAGAGAGAAAGCGATTAAAAAAAAGAGAGAAGGAAAGAGAAATGGAGAAAGGGGGAGAGAGACAGAAAGAGAGAATCCTACCACAGAAGCTTGGTCAGATGCTCAGCCGATGTACACCAGCAGAACTTCTTCCCTGTCTTTAGTGGGCCTATTCCAGGTAACACAAACTTGGATCTTACTGTGACATTTGCACTTCCTAATCAAGTCAAAGTTTAACACTATAGGGAAAGAGGAATGTTACTGTTACTGTGTAGGAGTTGGGAGTCCTGTAAAGCTACATCTCATCTTGGGACATAAAACTCAGGCCACCCTCCTCAAGTTGTGGGGTGAGAAACACAGGAAGAAATGTGCTCTCTTCAGCCTGGTGAGAGCTGGAGCTGAAGGATGTCTTCTAGCAGCTGCTAATTAATATAATTAGCTAACTAACATACACTGTTGCTGGTCTTCAGAGAAAAATTTTTGGGCTTTGTCACTGAAGGAATGAGCTGGTTTTTCCTAGTCTGAGGCCCAGCAGCAATTAAAAACATATGCAATGTGGGCACTTAGGTGATCAGAGTCACAAAATAAAATAGGAGCTGCTTCACCTGTGACCTGGGATATGGAGGGGTGATACTGCTAGCTGCTGGCAGTGGTGCTGGTGCAGTTTCTGCACACACTACATTTGCTAAATGAGACCCTTCAGCTGTTCATTTGTGCAGCTTCTTTCATTGCAATTATCTGCTGTTTCAAAACTGCTATAGGACTCTTGTCCTATCTGCTGGATTCTTAAAATAACAAATAGTGTCTTGGCTGCAATGCCGATGGGTTATTTAAAGGGGTGTGCAGAGTTGCTGATAAAAGGGGAATCCCAAATACAGGCAAAATAATTTGAGATTCGTTTGTGGTTGAACAGGCAAGGGCGAAAATACTGTTAATCATAACAGATTGTAATTTTCTTTTAAAAACAGATTATGTTTTCATGACCCACAGCATTAATTTTAAATAGACATCGTAATTAAAAAGATCTCTTTACTTGTGGGTGGTTAGCAGAGTTTGATGGTACATTATCAACATGCTGTGAGAGAATAAGTTTATTTAGTTAAAGATCTCAAAATATACAATTTGCTTGCATCTGGGATAAGGAAGTTATTTTGCTATTTTAGGAGCAGAATGTAGCCATCAGAATAAGGTAACCTATCACCATTAGGGCAGTTCATCACTTAAGAACTATTATTTTATAAATCAGTGAATTTTTCCTTATGCAATTTATTTATTTAGGACTCCTGCTCCTTAAGGAACCATATCTCCTTAAGGCCAGGTAGAATTTAATGTGCACATATCTTCATTTTTATTTCTAGTGAATAAAACAGAAATTCCTGTCAGTCTTTGGAAACAACTGTCTTTGCAGCTATGCTGTCATGACACACTGGTTTCATTTAATATTCTATCCAGTCCTTTTAATACACATCGCAGCTCTTTTATTTGTTATTCACTGAAGCTTATCCTAAGCATATTAACAACACATGAAATTTCTGTCCAGCTCAGGTTTCAGAGTGCAAGGGACAGCTCTCAGTGCAAACCTATGTCCTGATGATCCCAAGCCCCAAGCTGGTGATTTCTGGAGTTCTTCTTCTGGTCTTTCCATGGGAAATCTGACTGCCTAAATGCTCTCCCAAAACTGGGGATCTAACATAGGAAATATTTACCTTCAAAATTATGCTGTATTATTTAAATTTAGTCATATAATCTGAAGACACTTTTTATTCAATTTTAAAAGTTATATACACCAGCTGAAGGTGGTGATAAACTCAATTAACTAGGCTGATATAAACCTTATTTAAATCAAATTAAGTGCATTTCTGCAGCAGTTAGCATCTATTTCATTAACTGTGATTAAAAACTGCTTGGGAGTTAAATTGGTGTGACTTTGAATCTAGATAAAGCCAAGGGAAGACAAAACTGGCAGCTGAGCCTGAACCAGACTGGAAAGTTTGGAGTTCTTCTTTGTACCCAGAACACCAGAGCTTTGTTTCTTTTAATTAAAACTGGGATGCCGCAGAATGTAATGCATGTTGTTTAGAAAAGCTGTCCGCTTGTTTCTGATAATTGGATTTTTCTAGCCCAGATTAATATCGTACTATGCCATTCCACTGGGTCCAAGAGGATTCCTCCAAATAATTAAAAAACGAGTGTTGAAGACTATAACCACCTCATTAAGATAAACTTACAACAACATCTTGGGTTCAAATAAGGAGTTCCTTTCTTTTATTCTGGAAAGAGGCCACAGTTTATTCAGCTTGGCAGCAGGAAGAAACTGATTTTGATTTATGCAAAAAAGCTCTTTAAGCCGTTACTGCTGAATCATTGTGTCTCAAGTAACATGAAATTGGACTAGTAAGCTTTGACAGGGGTCTGCAGAAACTAATTTTGAGATGGCTACAGCAAACAAGTACTGAAAAGTAAAATATAAGTGAGAGTGTAAATATTTCCAGAGAACTTCTGGCATGCAGTCTCACACCAAACAGAGACTGATAAACACACCTGTCAATACTTGATGCTAGAAATAATAGCTACACTGTTTATTCATCAAAATTATGCTATAATTTTGTGGTTTATGCTTAATATCTTATGTAGCAATATATGTAGTAATGCTTATTAAGATAAAGGATGGTTTGCTGTATGACTAGCTGGTATTATAATAACATCTAATTCACGTGCCATTTTTTGTAAGTCTCTTCACTTTCCAAAAAAAATTATACACAAAATTTCTGATACAATTTAGCCCTAAAAAATATACAACCCAGGAAAGCTGGCTCACCTATCTAAGAAGAAGATGTTGAAAAACTCCGGTGGAAAAATATTTGCAGACACTCGAGGAGAATGGGAGGGATATGTGTGAATGTTTAAAAAATAGATGAAAATAACCAGAGTTGTATCAATGAACAGGGTCAGAGGGTCATCTGCCTTTGGTGGCCAAGAAGCCAATGGAATCCTGGGGTGCATTAGGAAGAGAATTGACAGCAGGTTGAGGGATGTGATCCTGCTCCTCTGCTCAGTCCTGGTGAGGCCACATCTGGAGTGCTGTGTCCAGTTCTGGGCTCCTCAGGACAAGAGAGACATGGAGCTCCTGGAGTGAGTCCAGTGGAGGGTGACAAAGATGATGAAGGGACTGGAGCATCTCTCTTAGGAGAAAAGGCTGAGGCAGCAGAGGGAGCTGGGCCTGTTCAGCCTCAAGAAGAGACACTGGGAGGAGACCTCATCACTGTCCATCAGTATCTGAAGGGAGGTGCCAAGAGGATGAAGCCAGGCTCTGCTCAATGGTGCCAAGCAATAGGACAGGAGGTAATGGGCAGAAACCGATGCACAGGAAGTTCCACCTGAAAATGCGGAAGAACTTCTTTACTGTGCGGGTGACCAAGCACTGGAACAGATTGGCCAGAGAGGCTGTGGACTCTCCTTGACTGGAGGTATTCCAGAACCATCTGAACAAAATCCTGTGCCCTGTGCTCTGGGGTGGCCCTATTTGAGCAGGGAGGTTGGACCAGATGATCCCCTGTGGTCCCTTCCAAACTGATCCATTCTGAAAGTTCTGTGTGCTTGTGCTTATCACACAGGTGAGTCACTGAGACTCTGCTTAAAACAGGGTACTAAGGCATGAACCTAAGTTTAAATCTGAGAGCAGACTGATAGTGCTTGCACCTGTTGAAATCTTAGTAGGCTCACAGGGACTTCCCCTGTTTTGTGAGAGTTTTGTGAGGTTTTTGACTGACACTTGTGCCGTGCATAGATTTACTCAGAACTTCTTCCCAGCAAAAGTTCACATCAAAAGATGTTAAGTCCAGTAATATCACATTTACAGAGGCAAATTGTTAGTGTGTACTTATAGAAATTTATTATTTTAAAAGAGAATTAAAAAAATATCTTATTTCTGTCTCTAATCATCAGTACCTTGTTTACTGTACAGGTCATCTGTCTGGACTTCTGTAAGGCCTTTGACGTGGTCATCCACAACATCCTTCTCTCTAAGTTGGAGAGAGATGGATTTGACGGGTGGACAGGTTCAGGGCATGAGGAATTTATTGGATTGTTGCATTCACAGGGTCAATGACTCAATATCCTGATGGTGATCAGTGACAAGCAGTGTTCCTCAGGGGTCCATACTGGGACCAGCATTGTTTCATATTGCCATCAATGACACAGACGAAAGGAACGATTTCACTCTCAGCAGATTTGCAGATGACACCAAGCTGAGTGGTCTGGTGACACTCCTGAAGGATGGGATGCCACCCAGAGGAATATGGACAAGGTTGAAAAGTGGGCCCATTTAACAAGGTCAGGCACAAAGTCCTGCACTTGGGTCAGGGCAATCCCTGGTATCAATGCAGGCTGAAGGATGAACAGACTGAGACCAGATCTGCTGAGAAGGACTTGAGGCTGCTGGTGGATACAAAGCTGGACATGAGTGGGCAATGTGCACTCACAGCCCAGAAAGCCAGTTGTGTCCTGGGCTGCATTAAAAGAAATATGGCCAGCAGGTCAGGGGGTCAAGTCTACTCCGCTCTGGTGAGACCCTACCTGCAGTGTGGCATCCAGCTCTGGGGTCTTCAGCACAGAAAGGACATGGAACTGTTGGAGCGAGTCCAGAGAAGGGCCAAAACACTGATCAGAGGGCCGGAGAACCTCTCCTGTGAAGACAGGCTGAGAGAGTTGGGGTTGTTCAACCTGGAGAGGAAAAGGCTCTCATTGTGGCCTTTCAGTACCTAAAGGCAGCCTATAAGAAAGGAATGGACAAACTTTTTAGCAGGGCTGGTTGTGATAGGACAGTGGGTAATGCTTTTAAACTAAAAGAGGGTAGATTTAGACTAGACATAGGAAACTGTTTCTTATCGTGAGGGTGAGGAAACACTGGAACAGGTTGCCCAGAAAGGTCGTAGATGACCCATCTGTGGAAACGTGCTAAACATGCTACTTTAAAAGAATATAAGGAAAGCAGTGATGATAATGGTAACTCAGAAAGTACCAGCTGATGAAGTAACCTCCCACAGAGAAGTTAAGGGCTATCTTTTGTTCTCAGGCTGTGTTACAGCTTTGTAGTAAGGTAGGGGTTAGATGTCTCTTTTCTATATAACTTACCTCAGGTATTTTCTTTGGGCCACATATTTTCACAGCATATTTAAAATTTTTATGGAGATTTCATGTGCTGGATGAACTAGGCAAGTTCCAAAAGCATATTTGAAAACACTTTCCTTCAGGTGTCAGTTGAAAAGTGGGAGGTAATGAAGGTGACAGATGCCAGTGGGCCAGTGGGTCCAGTGATTGTATCTGAAATACCTTCACATTTTGCCTGGTTTTTGAGGCATTTGTTTGCAAAGTGTAACAAACTCATATCGTGATCTATTCTAAATGAGAAATGCAAGCTATATGCAAAATGTATAAATTTTATCTTCATTCTAGGGATATTTTCTAGAGATTTTGTTTCGGAAGATATTGTATGAGAACATTTGTCTGAGGCCAGCTCAGTGAGTCAGTCCAGTGTGCTGTCTGCAGAAGTGGCATCTGGTAGATGACTGAGTAGGAGGAGGATAGAAGGTAACGTGTTTTCTAGGCTGTTCCTTTCCCTGGTAAACAGTTTTAGCTGCTGGCCACAGGTGAGGTAGAGACTTCCAGAGGCATAAGCTATATCCAGATCATTCTGTTCAGCATATTCTTTTGGATGTGCCCTCCACCAATCGGTTTAATCTTTCAGAAACCATTTACACTTTGGCAATCACAATGTGCTGTGGGAATTAATTCTGCATTTAACCTATGGGATGTCCCTCTTTCCTGGTACTGATGTACTTCCCACTCACCTTGTGCTCACCTGCAAAGATCCTGGGATGTCAGTGCTCAGGATTTCTCAACTTTCTTCCCAGCAGTGTTCAGGCTAAAGCACTCACTACTCTGTGTACCGTATTCTTCTGCATGCCAGACTGCCACATGCTGACAAATACCTGCCAGCAGCTATGGGTTTTGTCTTGGGAAATTCCAGGTAAACATGATCCCTCAGCCTCTTGCAGGTAACAGCTGCTACTTTTGCTTAAAGGGAATTCCCACTGACTTTGATCTGTAGGAGAGGACATCACCCCTGGGTTTTTTTGCTACAGTGAGGTAAGACAGTAGCTAAAATGTTTGTCAAGGACATGTGACAGCAGTAATTTCACAAGCAGCACATCAGACATTTCCACTGCTTACCTTAGTCATACACACCTTACTCTTAACACAGTTCTTCTCTATGCACTCCAGTGAAAACAAAACTGGAGTCTGAGCCAAAATGCGGCAACTAGGGATAGGACAAATACCAGTTATTTCTCTGGTATAACCTGTGGAAATCTGCAAGCCTATTGGATTTTGGCCTTTATACCTTCTAAATTTGCTGTCTTCAGTGCAAGAAAAAGCACCAAAGCTTTTAGGAGGTTTGCTTTTCATTGCATGATGAAGAAATATTATTAGTTAAAACACAGAATTATTAGCTATGCTTACTTTAGGCATGATACACTGACCAACCTTCTGTGCTTATTTTATGCTAGACACTGTAGAAACATGTAGTAAGACTGGTCACTCAAGGGAGCTTAAAAACATCTTGAAAAGTGGGTGAGACAAGAGATGAGCTGGATGGGCAGGGAAAGGAAAGTGATGGTAACAAATAGGGCATGAGGCACTAAATTCCTAGTTAGTCTTGTAACATAGCTGCACTGACCATTTACTAACTCTTTCATACTTTTTAGCATCAAAGTTTTGGTATTTTATGTCAATCTGGCCAGAGTAAGGCACAAACATCCTTTAAGATCATTGTATTCCCCACAGTGTGTCAGACAGTCAGTCACTTATATAAGGTAGCATCCTGCCTTCTGACCATCAAGGAAAGGTCTTGGGGATTGTGTAAGGGTGTTTTCTCTGTGCAAACATCTGATAATATTACTTAACTTGAAAAAGACCTCCTCTAACACTAGGTCTACTGAGAAAGGCCCAGAATGTTCCAGGTGCTTTTAGGAGAAGGTAGGCAGCCAGTGCAGGAATGTGGGTTTTTAAGTGTGTACTCTAATTCACAAGTACCTGTCAGATTTGCTTCCCTGTGGAAATACTTCTGCACAGATGTGCTCTCAGGTGTGAGAAGAGTTGCTGAGTGTAAGTGAACATTTTGAGCCACTCAAAATGCAGCCACACAGTTGCACTGTTTATTCTCATTTTATGAATAGACCTAGGGTCTAAGCTACTGTCCATGCTGCTGTCCTTGGCCTTGGAGGGCTTCAGGGGAGGCTTTGCCTCATGTTTAATGGCCAAAGCCGCTAATCAGGGCCAGACATACCTGGCTGTGAGCCCTGTCCCAACCCTGAGCTTGCTGTGTGACTAGTAGCCAGTCACTCTGGTTTGCTGAGTTTTGTTTCAGTCTCTGCTAAGATGGCGACAGCAATATTTCTGTACCTCACAGTGGGAACACCCTTTCTTCTCTCAGCATGTTTTCTTTGTCATCTTATAAATTCTGACGGGACAAAACCTAGGGATTTTTATACATTTCCCTGCTCTGGTTGACTGGAGCAGCAGCAGCAGGTCCAGCCGTGCTGCTGGTGGTCTGGCAGCCCTGAAGCTGCAGGTGCCCCACCAGCATGTCAGGCACCCGTCCTGTCTACACACTGTGCCTCTGTTGGGAGACAAGTGTGTCCTGTGTAAGACTCACTACACCGTGTGGCACAAGTTTCTGAAATGCAGAAGCCCCCTGCAGGTGTTGGTCAGTTTTCCTGTGCTCTTTAGGGCCAGTGTGATGGCTGGGACGGAGGCAGCCTGTGATGGGGCACTTGCACTGGGCTGTTGTAGATGGTGGGCTGGATCTGCTGAAAAACTGATCCTCAGCTGCCACCTGCTGAGCCTGGAGGACACCTACAGCAGAAATTCCTGCCTGTATGCAAGGCTTCCTCAGGCAGGGACCTAAAGCCATCACTGTGTGCCAAAATCCAAGTCAATAGCTGGGGCAGATACTAAACACAGTGTCACTGGGCACGTGAATGAAAATCAGCTCACTTCTTCAGGTGCCCAAACAGGAACAGAGGTGCTGGCTGTAGAACCATGGCCTGAATTGCTGGTCTGGGGGTGCAGTCAAGAAGTCCACAGAGTGAGAAAAATACAATGTAGTAGCAGCTAAGAGTTTATAGTAATACTTTACATGAAGTCATAGAAATAAAGTGCTACTATGTTGTCTAATTATAGGAAGAGGAGCTCATCAGGAGACTTTTGAAATCATAAAGATGCTACTGCAGCATTAGCTCCACGAGAAAAACTTTCTTTTCTCTTAAATAAATCCAACACCTTCATGAAATAAATTAAATTCAGCTCAAGCAGAAGTGTACCAGTACTTCAGAAAGCTGGGGGTTTTTTTGGCACCAGGATGTCAGAGTAAACTTGTTGCTGATCCTGACCATGATGCTCATTTTCAACTGACTGTTGTGTAGTTTGCAAAATACACAGATTCTCATACTTAAATATACTTAAAATAAAGATAATGCTTATCCACTTATATCAAAACCTCTTCTAAGCAAGGCTATTTTGTCATGTATGTTTACAATGCCCAGCAAAATGGAATCTCATCATAATTTATGCTGTCTGAAGAGTAGTGTGAAGTGAAAATAAGACTGCTCTGACCTAATTTATGCATACCAGGTATGTTTTATTTTTAAAATAGTGCAGGAGAAAAAAAATAAGGAGAATGGAAACAAACAAATAAACAACCACCGCCAACAACAAAACAGCAAAAACTATGCTTGTGTATACATCTAACAAACCTCTAATGCCACCTGCTGAAGAAACACTGAAAATGAGAATGAAGTCTCCAGCAGACTACTAATTGCATTATCCTTTTTACTGATTTCTTTAAAAATTTGTATTATATTAAAAAAAGCTGAAAATTTAAAGAAAATTAGATGAGCAACTCTGAGTATAATCAGGTAGGTGTACTTTTAAATGCCCAAATGACAGGAGTTTCCTTTCAACCATACTTCAGACACTGATTCCTTGTAATCAAGAAACGGTCCTATTATTTTCTCCTTATTCACTCCTAAATTAGCAATCAAAAAAAATACCCTAAACTACATTTGATTTTTTTAATGTGCAAAGAATAGCTTATTAGCATCACCGACTCCTTAAGGACATGAGTTTAGTACTCAGCAATACAGAAAAAAAGCCATTTTCTTAAGCAAACCCCATTATAGAGCAAGTGCATACAACCTCAAATACCGCACTGGTCCTTCTTAACAGAAAATAGAAATAGGAAAACAGTGGGGCCTATTTTTGAATATCCTTAAAATGTTTTATGCCAGCACAAACCTGCTGATACCTGAAAAGTTGTTTCTCATGTTCAGGTGGAACTTCCTGTGCATCAGTTTCTGCCCGTTGCCTCCTGTCCTATTGCTTGGCACCACTGAGCAGAGCCTGGCTCCAAACTCTTGGCACCTCCCTTCAGATACTGATGGACAGTGATGAGGTCCCCTCCCAGTGTCTCTTCTCAAGGCTGAACAGACCCAGCTCCCTCAGCTTTTCTTTGTAAGAAAAGTACTCCAGTGCCTTAACCATCTTTGTTACCCTCCACTGGACTGACCCCAGGAGCTCCATGTCTCGTGAGGAGCCCAGAACCAGGCACAGCACTCCAGACATGGCCTCACCAGGACTCGGTAGATAGGCAGGATCACTCCCTTGACCTGCTGTCAATGCTCTTCCTAATGCATCCCAGGAATCCACTGGCCTTCTTTCCAGCAGGTCAGTCCCCAACCTGTACTGGTGCATGGGGTTATTTCTCCTCCAGTGCAGGACCCTGCATTTACCTTTGTGGAATTTCCAAAGGTTCCTCTCTATCCATCTCTCCAGCCTGTCAAGGTCCTTCAGCAGGGCTGCACAGCCCTCTGGGGTGTCAGCCACTCCTCCCAGCTTTGTGTTGTCAGTGAGCTTGCTGAACCTGCTCTGTCTCTTCATCCAAATAATTGATGAACAAGTTAAACCTTTGGAGCACACCACTAGTGACAGGCCTCCAACTAGACCCTGTGCCTCCTATCACAACTATTTGTGATCTGCTGTTCAGACAGTTCTCAATCCATCTCATCATCTACTCATCTGTCCACACCTCCTGAGTTTGCCTAGGAGCATATTGTGAGAGACACTGCCAAATGGAGAGCCCAGGCCAATTGCAATTCCACTTCGCAGAGTATGATAAAACCATTACATAGTATTCAAAAGCACCTTCTTTGCTCATCATGCACTGGTAACTGAACTTAAGCTGCAGAGAAGACTAGTAAGTGAACCTAAAAACTGCCAAAGCTTGTAAAATGTGGGAAATTAAAATCCTAAAGGCAAAGGGATTTTTCTCTGAATTTTGCCTACATCTCTTGCGTGCTACTCACACTGCAAATAGGTACAAACACTGCGGCTCTACAGAAAAGAGAAAACCAAATGGAAAGTCATTTGGATGGACAGAGCACCATTAAACAGGGGGCACAGTATTCAAAATAAAACAAATAGAAATTGTTAACTAGATAGATTTATCTCAGAGTAAAATGCCTCTAAAGTAGGGGCTTGTTTTCATTTTGAGATGCAGCATAGAAATACAATGTAAAACTGTAATAATACAATAGTAAGATAAACCTCTGGCTGTAGCAGTAGCATTTTTTAAAACAGAAGTATAACATGTCACAAACTATCAGGATAAAAATAACAAATATATCGTAGTTGTTTAGACATCAAGTTGTTAGGCACCTTTTAAAATACTTTCAGATGAGAGGGATGGAAGCAGGAAGGTATTTTTACCCGGTTACATTTGCTGAAAGGAAAATAAACAAGCTGTTCGTGTCATTTATGCATTTTCTTCCTGAAAGGAAAGAAGGACTTAGAACATTCAGGATCCTTCTCATTTAAATGTCTGAAACAAAACACAATGGAAGGCATCAACAGTTTGGAAAACAAAGGCTGTCAGTCCATCCACTGCAGACTTCCTGATAAATCCTAACCCCAGTGAGATTCAACAGGCCACATCATTAACAGCAAAGACCACCCCACCAGTAGCACAAATGAAAACTGTTAAGCCTGACTTTATCAAACAAACAGACCTACAACACATTAGTGTCCAGATGAAAACAGCACAGTAAATTTGAGGATACTCGTTGGCCTGATTCATGAAAAGAATAAAAGAGAAGAATTTACTGAGACTCTTAATGCTGGCACTGCAGAACTAATAAAACAGATATTTGACTAGTTGATGTATTTTGACATGTAATGGTTTCACTTCCAGTTGGACATTTCTGTTACACTGGTCACTGCTTTGGGAAGATGGTCTTTCCACATATGCCTGAATGCAGTACCATTGAGCAGACTCAGCAACAACACAAGCAAATGAAAACTTGCTCATCTGATGTTTACCAGGATAGATTTCGACTGGAAAGCACAATAAGTTGAAACGCTTTCCACTTCATTTTCATGCCTTTCATCTTCGTTTCTCGGGGGTAAAAAAATTGTAACTATTCTAAGTGACTCCCTAAAATCACTGAAAAGTAGAAAAAATTTTCTTAAATCCTTGATCTAAAGCATAGATCTTAGGTCATATAAACTCAGATACAGCTCTGTACGTCCCTGGCCCTGTGTTTTATTGCGTATGGTGGAGTCACTGTCCCTGGAGGTGTTTAAGGAGGGACTGGATGTGGCACTCAGTGCCATGGTCTAGTTGACAAGGTGGTGTTCGGTTTTAGGCTGGACTTGATGACCTCAGAGATCTTTTCCAATCTAATTGTTTCTGTGGTTGTATTATTTTTGAAATATTGATGGTGTAGCAAAAGAAACACTTCAGGGCAAAATACAAAAAAGCACTTTAACAAAAATGTGCATTCATAGATTAAATACTTTGAACAAAATAGATATTAAAATGAAGTTGAAGTTAACATTTGTAGTTTCTTCCTTGTTGCCTAGTAGTCTTACTCCCAAAATATAAATAAGTTGGATTTTCTCAGTGTGACAAAGTTGTTTGTGAACTTAGTTGACAGAAAAATTATGATGGACAGTGACAGACTGAACAGACTCTGGGAAACTGCTGAAATGGTGAGTAGTGTTTAGTCTTCCTCATGACATACACTTCTTAAGTCAAGTAATCATCAACACTGATTTTGAAACTTGAAGAAAAGTATCTTAGATTTGGTATTTGAAACTTGTCTTCTAAAACTTAATATCTATAGGTGACTAAGAGAGTATTTGATTTGGAGGTGCTTTTTTTTCTATTTTTTTTCCCCAAAAAAATTTTACCTTTTTTTTTTTATAACAAATTTGCCTAGTCTGTGTGATATGAATGTAAGTTCCTTTGGAGGAAAAACTATTTAAAACAAACACATGCTTGCAGCACACAGCTGCTGTGAAGCTTGTACTTAATGTGATCTTGCAACAAAAGACAGCAGTCTTCCAGTGGTTTTCATTGCAGTCCTCTGCCAACCTCATCCCAAATGCTAGCTATTGTTGTGATTCAGAAAGATATGGAAATGTAGCTGACAAAACCGATGATGACCATCAATTAGCTGAGGGAGGAAAAGTGGAAGCAGAAGTCACTTGCAGATGATTTCACAGAAAAGAACTTACAAATCTTACTTAAACTTGTGAAGGTCCATTGATGTAAATGGCAACAATTTTCCTATGTTAACATCAGACCCTATGAGATGTATTAACTGGTCCTTGGTGATGTGTTGACATGAGAAATATGGCTTGCACTTCTGAAGTACTGAAATTTCATATATAAGCACCATAGTTTAATTTCATTTTTTTTAGTATGTTTTTTTCCTGGCATTTGAGGGCTGTTCAGCAGAAGCCTCTCATGCAACCTTGTTTTTAGTAAATGAAATAAAAGGTCAAAATATACTATATGGAGCAGATAATGTGATTCTCTGTTCTAGGTCCCTTGCAACATAGGCAAAAAGCTGCAGTTTTAGCTTTAGGCACAGCTGACATCATCTCTGCATTGTTGTGTCTCTTGTATGTGCAGAGTGTGATCTAGAAAGAGGGTTATAATGGAGACAATCCCCCTGCAAGGCTGATAGCAAAAGCTGTGCACAAAAGAACAGTATATGCTACGTACAGCAGAGATACATTGCCTCTCTGTTTGTTGTACTTCTCAACATGTTCAAAGGATTTCCAGATGATGAGTTTTGTTAGTATAGAATTAAGGTAGGATTTTAAAGGTTTTTTGGAAGGCCTCACGATAACCTGGCACATTTTAGAGCCGAAGTTGAAAAACAAATCACTACATATGTGAACAGGAGAAATTGTCATGATGGACCAGACTACTTCAATTTAGTTCAAAGCTCTATTACTGGTGTTGTCATGTAAGAGAAGCTTCAGAGGAGCAGACAAATTGAGCTGGTTCAGATTAGACACAGCAAGTTGTCCACTGTTCGTATTTCAGGAAATACGAGAACCTTAAGCTGTTACCCCATCCAAACACCTTATCTCTTCGCATTAACTTAGTATTCTAATGAAAGGTACCTATTTCCTGTATAAAACATTCACGCCACCTTGTAAGAGCCCTAACTTTTTACAAACGTTGTTTCAAGTGTGGAAGAAAACACCCTCATTTCTGAGGCTGTCACTGTCCAGCTTAATGCCTTACATATACAAAGCTTTCTCCAGAAGAACAGAAAAGCTGTGCTCTGCAGGTCTGTGGTGCTCAGCTTGCTGGCACGGCCAAGTGCCTGCAGTAGAGGCTGAGCCCCCTTTACTCAGTTTAATGGCCTACTCTCATCCCTTAACTACCTTTCTAGCTCTTTCCATCTATCTCCACAGGTCCAGAAGATGGACAATTTGTTCTATGACCCAACAGAAAACTGTAAGGGAGCAGCTTGCTCTTCTGCAGCGGAGAGAGCCACAAGGTGAGCTACCTCCCACTCTCCCCTCTCTGAAGTCACACAGAGGTCAGTACAGCAATAGCTCAGATATGGGCACCCAGAATGGG
The DNA here is from genome assembly GCA_013400975.1 of Atrichornis clamosus. NCBI lineage: Eukaryota > Metazoa > Chordata > Aves > Passeriformes > Menuridae > Atrichornis > Atrichornis clamosus. The sequence continues at coordinate 4,320 of WBMZ01001213.1, read as the reverse complement.
TCCCCTGGACTTGAGATTTCTGTATTTATTGATCTTCTCTGCTTGCAGTCTGTTCTTATGTTGTTGCAGCAGTCCAGTGCCATGTCAGGGCACGTAGGCTTATCTGAGCTGGCATTCAGCTTGGCAAGTCAGGTTCAACTACCAATGAACTGCAGTTGGCAATTCAATATACACAGTGTGGCCTTGAATCTTCATAAATACGTAATTTCATTCCAGCCTCTGAAATTACGGAAACTACACGCAGTCACCACATCTGAACATGTCATGGATTTTGAAACCTAATTCTGTGTTATTTTAAAAAACAAACAGAACTCTTGCCCTTTGTTGTAAACCAGGTACTTATCCACAGCAATACAGTGTTCAAACATATGTTTTATAAACAAAATACTTTTATTATACTAGTACATGGGTTATTTTAAATCAAGAATTAAATTACAGTTGGTATTAAACTATTGTTTCAGTTCATGTCACTAAAGTCAAAGTAGATTAACCTCAGGAGGTAATATTTATCTGGAAAAAAAGGTTTTTAAAAAAATATAGATGGAATTTCTTTTTCCTCTTTTTATTTAGCATGTTTTAGCAATATAGTTTAAACTAGGTAACTTAGCTAATAGAGCATAATACTAAACAAAACCAGAACTTAACTGGAACTGTTAATAGACTGTTTTGATTTGTTCCTGCTTCTGATGTGAAATTTGTCCCGTTCACTACATTTATGTTTCAAATTTACTAGATGTAGTTATTTTTCATTACCTTTTCTGCAAGAGCTCCATCTAAGAAAAAGATCTCGAGTATTCAGAGATATTCCAGATACCTCATCTATCTTATTGGGTAACTGCTTCTAAGAAGGGCCCTAGATGGAGAAAAGCCTTCTGTTGTTTCTTCTTGTTTTATAGAAATCTCATAATGCTGTTTCCCTATCTGGACACCAGTAGCCACATCCAGCCTGGTACAGTACTCAGAAATGGAAAAATGTACTCAGGTGTGGCCTCTACAAACCACACTGTGGCCTGAGTGTTCAGTTACTGTGGTTTTGCAGAGAGTCAGAGGTGTAAGTAAAGAGCTGGGCACGTGCAAAACAAAGAGCAGTCTCTTTTAAAACAAGAGACCCTTTATACAGTAAGCAGGCACAGCATGCCACTTCAGAATAATACACTGGCAAGAGAATATGAGCTTCAACTTAGATTAAAAAATTGTAACCTGGCATAAAAATACATATATATATATATGTGTTTATCTTTCAAGCCCACAGATTTGTGAATTATTACTATTTGTTATTTTGGTTATCAGTTGTATCAGAAACCTCATTCTGACCTCAGTTCTACTACCCTGCTGCTGTGCAAACAAGGCAGAGTTAGTTACCCTGCAGCTCCTTTGGGATGCTGTTGTAAGCCAAGTTGTTGCTGTTGTATCAGATGGCATCGTTAGATAACTTCAAGGATCCTTCTAATCTTTTGGATACATTTCTATTTTTACACAGTATCCCTCATAGGCTCAATGATCTTTATTACTTTTCTCTCAAACCCCAGTTTTAAGAAATGTTATTAGCAATGCTTTGCTCATCAGCTAAACCAGTGACTGTTTTCATGCTCTTCAAATGCAAAACAAAATCTTAACTTAGGCCTCTTCCTTTAGTAAGAAAGGTGTGTCAAGTCAGTCCCACTGGCTCATACCACTGTAAGGATCATTTTCAGCATATGCCCATTTCCTCAAAGGAACAGGTGGGGTCTGTCTCTGTGCTCTTCCTGATCCTGATGTCTCAATGGTCTTGGTTAGGTAAGATGAGGAACCTGGACTGCTTTACCTTTTTAAAGGGACAATTGGGTGAAAGGGGTTCCAAACATAATTAGTATTTCCTTTTCTTTTTTTCCCCCTCAATGTAGGTACAACATATTTTGATCCAACCTAAACTCCTTGTCAAATAATTTAACCCAGACCAGTAACAGCCTCTAAACTGACTATGTCATCCTATGCAAGACTTAACTGCATTAACTTAAATTCATGTCAAGTGAAACAAAGGAGCATTTCTTGTGTATAGAATTTCTTCTATGCACCCATTTCATGGTAGGTTTCTGTACTTCTTATTGCTGCCCACATGCCAGACACTCTTTTGCCAGCAGCCCAATATCCCTGTTCACAAAAGATTTGTCACAGATTTATTCTAAAATATAAAATCTGATTGTTCACATGTGGTTTGATATTCATCCCAGTGTGTATATAGCAAATAGGGCTGAAAACCACAGATTTTCCAACAAGTGTTTACATTTCCATTTAATATGATAATACCTTCCCATTATATTTTAAGAATATGAGATACAGAAAAAATAAATTAATATAATGATCTGGGAAAGAGAAATCTTATGTTTTAGAGTCATCTCCTGCATGTAGTGGAAATATCACACATACCTTATAAAGTTGTACACAGTACTGTAATACATATGACATAATTTACCAGTTTCCTGGAAGAGCCATGAAAGCCATTTACAGACAACTAGCTCATATTTTCTCCAGAATAAATCACATGAATTACACGTGGAAACTGGAGTAAGGAGGGATTATATAGTAGTGCCATTAGAACAGTCAAAAAAAGCACTGATCCTACAGTTGAATCTGAGTAGTCATACACCTGAGCAAGACCAAGAACAGTTTCTCCAAAAAGTCTGATCAAAATTCACTAAAAAATCAGACAGAACAATTATATTAGCTTTTGAGAAGTTTGACAGTACAGTAACGCCACCGAAAATGTCCCTGTTTTATCAATTACATTCCAACAAAAATCACAACCTGAATTACAAGTATACTGCATATCTGCATAAGCACCAAGATAATATAAAGTAAAAGCTTATCCATCATGTCCCTCTGATAAATGGTCCCCTATAAAAATGCAAATTTTTAATGTACATTTAAGTACTTTTGGCAAGAAGTACAGGCTCCATAAAAGAAAAATCACTGCAAAGTCTTAAAAAATTTCTAAAACTTCAAAAAAAGATCAAAGGTAAAGCATTTTCTAATAGTCTGAGAAATAACAAAAATTCACTCCAGTTCCTCAGATAAACTGCAGATCAATTGTGAAGATTTACCAGGTTGTACCATACTCTCTTTTGCACCTCTTACACACTGCACACGAGCTTGGAACTGAAGCTTCTGCTAAACTTACAAGTCAGCAAAGCATGTGAAAGCTCAGAACATTCAAATTTTCTTTTCCACTATAAAAAAAAGAGACTGGCAACTTAGGTCAGAGACAGATAGACTTTTGCCACAGTCTGTCAAAGTAATTTCCAGACAGAGGCAGTTGTTTTAAATTAACTGCACTCACATCATTTAACTTAATTCTGTGTTTCTATCCTGTTTCCACTGACAACTGTGCTCTTATTCATCCATCTGCTGTTTAAAAGAACATACCATAAATAAGTTCAAACTCCTAGGGTCAGGTTTTTAAAAGAGTGTGTGTCACCTAACAGCTCAGCAGGTCTCTGTATGCTGGAACCATCATCAATGTGCTTCATTGCTACTAGCCATATGGTCAGTTCCTAACTTAGCATTAACGTTGTGCTCCATCTTCTGTAAAACTGCTGGAAGATCCAGTACAGAAGAAATAATATAATGAGGTATGGGGGAGGTATCTACCGGAGTGGTCATTGCTTTGTTTAACCAGACCGTTGCTTTCAAGCCAGCATTCAGGCCTCCTTGAATATCTGTATCTAGAGAGTCACCAACCATCACACACTCTGCAGGCTGCACCCCCAGGAGATCGCAACAGTAATGAAATATGGATGGCGCCGGCTTCTCCTCTTTCTGCTCTCCCCCCACAACGATGGCATCGAAGTAGGGCTGGCAGGCGCACGCCTCGATCTTCTCCCTCTGCGTCTGCCTGTCGCCGTTGGTGAGGAGCAGCAGGCGGAGGCCTTTCCGCAGCTCGGTGAGCATGCTCCGCGTGTCCTCGGCCAGCGTCAGGTGCTGCAGCCGCGTCGTTTTCCACAGGTAATAGCATTCGGCCGCCAGGTCGCGGTTCGCCTCCCCACCGATGGTCTCCTGGATCGCCTCCTCCCAGTGCGAAATCCGCAGGTCGGTGATGCACATCTTGGCGGGGTCGTGGCACTCCTTGAGAAGTTTGGCCTGGACCTTGTCGCAGATGGCGCGGGCCTCTTCCTCCCCGTAGTGATGCTTGGACTGCAAGACGCTTATCACCTGCAAGGGACGCGGAGGCGCGCGTCAGGGCGCTGCGGGCACGCGCGGCGCGCTCCCGGGAGCGGCCCCCGGTTGCGTGTCGGCAGGGGAGGGAGCGGGAGGGAGAGGGCCCCGCGCGGCACCGCGGCCGCC